>JAVCKT010032527.1:14119-25043 GCA_032273925.1 Rhynchotus rufescens
TGCTCAGCAAAGACTCACAGCAAACTTAGGAAGCAACATAAGCCTTTCTCCTTGTCACTCCGAAGCCTCAGTCAGATTCAGCCATTGATGGCTGAGGGTCTGAGACCTCTAAGGTGTTCAAGTCAGCTAGCTGGAGGAGAAAGACGCAACAGAGCCTCTATAGCAGAGCAATCCTTCAGACTCTGCAGTGACCACAGTTGTGTGTGGCCATTATGACTTGTCTACCTGCAGGAGAAGCAGCAGTTGGAGCTCACACTGGACTCCAGAGAACCCAGTCCAGTCCTCAGGCACCCAGCAACCCAAACTTCCTTGAGCTGCTGCTGCTCGGACCGAGGCTTTCTAACAGTCCTGAGCAGACCTTTCCGATGCACTGAAGCAATGCAAAATCACATCCCCAAAATTACTTCCACTTAAATCATTTGGCGCTGGAGAACTTCCCGGGCGATTGTCCATAGGCGCCGACGGAGCCGCCTTTCAGAAGCTGTCCGGTCTCGGCGGCGGCCACACGCGATGTGTCACTTTGCTGCTCGCACACGCAGCTGCTCTGGGCTGACACGTGCAGCCCTGGCACGCACACCTGCCCTCGGTCCCCGTGTCCAAAGGGATCTGTGCAAGCCCAGCACGTCCAGACGCACCTCTCCTGTCACCCAGCCACGTGTCTCCCGCCGTGTGCTTGCAGGGACACATTTACGCACCGACCGGCCATCAAACATGCAGGGTTCTGGGTAGAAAACATCCAGTAGCTTGAGACAGGGAAGGGGAATTAAGAAAAGTGAACAACAAAGCCGAGATCGCAGTCAGGGGAAATAGGAAACGCGATTATTGCTTGGCTTGGAGCTATTGCAGAAATTAAAAATGTGACAGCCTCTGGAAACACGGCAAAATTGAAAAGCAGGACCTGTCATCTAGCAGTTATTCAGCGTGCATGAAAAGAATAAAGATGCTGCGAATTACCTTGCAGAAACAGCTACGGTGCCGGCACGCACAGCTCGGGTCCCCAGGCACCTCTTATCGCCCGGTCAAACGCGCAGGAACCGCAGGGCCTTTGCCCTTGGAACCGAGTTGAAAGCCCCTGGCAGCAGGAAGGTGGGAGTTGGGGTGTTTTTTGTTTCTTGGATAAGGGAACAGAGAGGACAGGGCAAGAGAAACCCCTGACCAAGCTCTCAGAAAGACACCGTTTGCTTGGCACGGGCTTGCAGGAGCAGCAAGGCAAGTGCTGACCCATTCCCAGAGAAGCCACCACGAGCAGCAAAGTCCAGCCCAGCAGCACCAGCAAGGGCTAAGGAGGAAACTGGGGGGAAAACGAACGCCTGCCTTGCACCCCAATATATCAAAAGGACCACACTGCACTGCAGTCTGGGGAGCAGCAGCTCAGGCCAAACATCCTCTAAAGACGCTGCTGGCATCACGGCACCCCCACAAGATGGACGTGGTGTAAAGCACTATCCTCAGCCCACATAAATCACGATGGTTTAGTGCTTGTCCAGGCTAAAGTCCCTCTTTCCTGCTACCTGTGGCAGCTCCCCAGTCATTGTTAGCTTGCACACAAAAGGCCGTGTCAGAGAAGCCAATTTTGGTGGCACGCGACACCCAGCAAGTCGCCCGCGGGAAATCAAGCACTCGCTCGCTCATCTGTTCACTTGTCCAATTACTTCTCACCTTGAGTCGTGAGTTTTCAGAAGTGAAAAAGAGCCTTAAGAGGAGACTGTGAAATGGTAAAGAAAATGCAAAATGCCCTGGACCACCATATCTCCTTTTGTTAGTTATTCCTGTGTGTCCTGCACTGTGATCCAGGCAGGATCAGGACACGGACTGGGCATTTAACAAGAACCATCAATCCAGAGCGGCCTCAACTCCTGCTAGAGCAACAGCACAAAGCAGAATCACCTGAACTACCTTTCATTTTTATCGGTAAAATTTATGCATCTTTAATGAAATACAAAACTTCCAAATCTGCTGCAAAACACTAATGTCTTTTTAATAAGCAGTGTATTTAAAATGTTCTTCTCTCCTGCACTTTGGACCATACACTTATAACATATTTATGAAGTTTGACTTGTATAATGTCTTTTTGTTTTTCTCCCTTTTTTAAACTAACAGAAGCTTCTTTCCCAGTTTTTGGAATTTGGGCTCAGCTTGGCCCCATGCTTCACAGGACAGATCTTCTGGCAGCGTAAGCAGCACAGGGCTGGTGCAAACACCCTATTTCTGTCAACACGACCTTGGGATGGCCATGGAGATGTGAAAAGAGACCCAGAGCAGCCCCACATCATGGACCATGGTGCACCCCAGCTACCCCAGTTTTCCCTTCCACCAGTGACCACCATGACCAAAGTTCTTGCACAGCGAACTTGGCCAAGAGAATAGATAACTAATATTTTCCAAACTGCTTAAAAACCACAGATAATAGTAAGGAGCTTGGTGACTATGGGGAGTCACTGGGGACATAAAGAGTGGATAGGACTCACCTGGGAGGAAAGGGGCAGAGGAGGAAATCATTTATCCTAATAAAACAAAGTCTATTATTACAGTCATAGTAAAACAAGGACAAGAGTAGTCCTGCAATTGTCTCAGTAATAATCTCCTTTCCTCAGCGGGATAACAACACTGCCTTTGGCCTTGTAATTTATCCACGAGGGTCCAAGCCTATTGTACCAGAGCAACCTTCTCATTACCCCCTAAATGAAAGCAAGTGCCCCGGCGTTATTAATATGCTGCTGGAAACTAGCAGCCTCCCGAGGCAGAGCCGAGCAGCAACGAGCACCCGTTAGCAATGCGTGTCCCGCAAGGAAGGAAAAATTGGGGCAGGGACGTGTCAAAGCAGGGGAAAGGGAGAACATCTCATCACTTGCAGTGCTGGTCACCTGCTTCATCAGGGTACACTCCGTTGTGCTGCTCTCCAAAGCAGGGCTGCACCAGGAACAACAGGGCTAACAAACTAAGTGGAGAATCAGAGCTGGAGCTGCCAGCTCTTCCCTGCATCCATCCTTGCAAAGCCAGTCTGTGACCTCCTGTACAAACACATGAATTTGCCACAGCAGCATTCGGATTTAAAAAAAAAAAAAAGGAAACACAAGGCAGAAGACAGACAAGACAAACAAGCTTCAAAGAGACAAAGTGTCCTCCTCCTTATCCGGTCATCTTATCTGATCAGTGCCTCAGCATTTCAATTTCCACATTGTGCAGCCGACACGCGCCGGGCCTGGCGCGTCCCGAGGAGCCCCAGGCCAACAGTTCCCCGATCAAGGCTGGAGCCTCAAGGTCCCTCATGTCACTGTGTATCTGGGCAGTGAAATACCTGTCCCCACACAGGGTCGGCGTCCCAGGTGCTGAGCACGCAGCTGCTCACGCTCGCTGTTTTCCCTGGGCGAGGGTTTGGATTGTCCCCGTGCAGCACATGGCAGCCCCGGCCTCCTGAAGGTCACAACCTTTTCTGAACTTCTTTCCCTCTTTTCGTTTTTGTTTTTGCTAACCTTTTCTCTGTCTCCATGTGCAGTCCAGCTGCAGGACATGAGCATCCTACACTGCCGAAACACCTACCACCTGCAACCAGAAGCTCTTGCTTAGCCATCCCGACCGCTGCTTTGCCCCACGAGCAAATTAGGGCTTGTTTACAAAAGGGCTCCGTCCATATCCTGAGACACCCCATAATTTGACCATAAAGAGACCAATGATACTGTGGGGCATCCAGGGGTGGAAGGATGGCAATGCCGCCAGGTAGGTTGCCATTAAGGCTCTCACCCTCCTTCCTGTGGCAACACACTACATTCATACTGCACCAGCTGGTGGAATAAGCTTTAAGACACACTACTTGCTGGAGTGGATTATAACTTATTTCTGGACCTAACACCTGCCATGAAGCGTTAGCAACCCCCCAACCAAAACCCTTTGCTTTTTACTTCCCAGTTCTTATTAATCTCCGTTTTTATTAAGTCTATCACATCTCTATTACTCCTGGCCGGTGACCTTGCTAGCTCCGATGAAGGACGAAATGATAAAGCTTTGTGACCAAGTCCACAAACACAGAAATATTTCACCTGGACCTATAGTGCTATTATTGCTTTTAGCTAGAACAGGGCTATTTAAAAAAATAAAAAATATAAGCACATGTGTGGTGACCTTGTAGGACTTGAGTGCTTTCCAAGAGCCAGTAGAAGTATATGAACCTGCAGCACCATCCATTACAGGAGTCACATAATCCTTCACACAGCTCTCTTGGCGAAACCCAAGATCGTAACGGTGCTGCTACACTCAGGATTGTGCCGACATGGAAGAATCATCATTTCAATGACACAGGGAGCCAAACTGGTGCTTGGCAGGGCTCCATGAGGAGGCCACAGCACGTGAGAAGGTGGCATCATGAAGTCACCATGATCAGCACCATGAAACTGGTATCAGGTGCCCATCCGCACAGGACACGATGCCTGGCTGCCCACTAGATGCAATCTGCAGTAGGAAGCTGCATGTCCACAGTGGATAAGCAGATAACTCATGTTGCAACCTAAGAAAATCTCTAGGTGGAAAAGCATATGGGCAGGGGAACCTGTAGCCCTCCTAGAAAATTTGTGATTGAACCACTATTGTGAGCACTTAATCAGAGAAAGCAGAGATGCATTGCTACAGATCACCCAGCCAGGGAGGCCCAAGAGGACCACAAATGGTTTGAGGAAAGATTGCACCTCCTAAGCCCTATAACCTAAGCTCTGATCTTATTTACTGCATATCATTGACAAAGATTCACCTCAGTTTCCCCTTTTTAGTCCTATGGTACTTTTCAACTATTTCTAAGTGTTTGGGACATGTGGAGAGCCTTGTGTGAGGTCCTCTCAAGAAGAGGAAGACTTTCATGAGGTTTGCACAAGACCAGGAGAGAGAAAATGAGAAGTTTTGATTAAGTAAGAAATGCAGAATCAAACTCATTATTAACACTGCTTTACGTCAGTGCATGTTGTAAGGTCCTTTCTAAACCTGTCACTGCAATTTATCATCCCAGCAACGTAATAAAATATAGCTATAAAATCTTGGATTAAATGTTCAAGGTCAGTTGTCAACTTATAGCTCCCCAAGAACAGCAATCTCTCCCTTGCTGCTTTGGCAGATACTCAATTAAGAGGTTACAAACACCGGGAGAAAGATTCTTTGGAGAAAAGAATCAATCGTGGGGCATCTCCAGAATTAAATCTTCAGTCTTTCATCCAATTTCAAATTGATAAATAATAAATAACAGGGATAATAAGCACTGGCTGTTTTCAGGCTAAGGCTTTTACTCCCAAAATATTCTCTTTTTTGTTGTGTTGCAAAAGGTGGCTCTATTTCTGTCTTTGCAAAGCAGACATAAGGCAATTCCTTAATTTTAATACAAATCTTGAGATGTGAAAACAACGTTTTGGATACTTCAGGGCTGTATAACAGCAGCACCCAGAGACAAACACAGAGATAAGATATTGAACTAAAAACAGTGTAAGGTCCCGATACATTTTATGTTTTCTGTATCAACAACAGACACAGCAAATACTTAGAGCTACTAGCTGTACACACACACATGGCCTAGCTGTTCGCAGCAAGAGAAAGGAAGAAATTCTTCAAAATTTGGAGGAAAAAAGCTCATGCTTCTCCCAGTATAGCCACAGATATTCAAACTTATTGGCTGAAATGACTCTGTCAGGATTAGGTCCACAAGCTTTGCTCAGATGGCCTCTGTTGTTTCATTATAGTGATGAAAAGGATCAATCAGGCCACACAGTCATCATAAAAACAACTGAAAATGCAGATATTGTCCTCAGTATTAAATTATTCTCTCTATCCTGGCACATGTGGCAGAAAGGTTGCTCGTTTTTCAAACTCTAAGAGCTGCCCATAATAAAAGATATTACTTCTCCCCACAAACCTCGCTTCCCTTATAGCCTTAGAGAAGACCTTAACAGCTACAAGAACATTGCTGCTATTAAATTAGCAGCACCAGTATTTCTTATTTTTAGACTGTTTGGCTGTTTCCCTCAATGCTGAATAAGACAAGTAAATTACTAGCAAATTAATATTGCTTAAGTCCTCTATGGCTGAGACTGATGCATCTCCCTGAAAGGGTAACTCTGGTATTGTGGGCACAATGGAGGTTCGTGGCCCAAGTCAAGATGCATCAAGGCCACACATTTGGACCTTCCAATGATAATACTGAAGACTGAAGTGAAATTAATGTCTGTATGCCAGGCAAGACCTTGGATGCCCAAGTCTTTACTTGTCACAACAAATCCATAGCACTCAGCTCCATAGCACTGTTATAATTCAGGGTAAGAAAAGAGCTCTCCATCTATACAAACAGTGTGGAAATACTCCAAAATGGAAATCCTTCTCTATCGGTTTGACAGGAGTTTTACCTCACGGATTTCGTCAGAGAAAAGCAATGTTCCCTAGCGCTCCTCGTTCACAAACCTCTCAGTTTGTTCTGCAGCTGGAAACACGGCGGTTGCAATGCTGGCGAACTACAAGCACCTGGCCATAAAGTCCAAGCAATTCACTTTACTGCCACTAATCTGTTTTACTACTTGTAATATAGTGACAAAATTGTTTTCTGCAACACAGCCCAGATTAAGAAACTAGGGGATAGGACACATTAAAACTTCTGCAATATATATTGCTGGAGCCTCAGCTGGTGTAAAATCGCTTCCTAGGGGAATACAACCAAACCTGAAGGGCAGAAACATTCTCAGCTGACAATCTGCAGCCTTTTTTTCTGCAAAACTGGCACTGCTCTGGTGCTACGAGCCAAAGCCTCAGATGGTCAGTGCAAATCTGCACCCACGCCGCCCGAGCAGCTCTCGGGGAGGTCTGGGCTCGTTTGTGGAAGTATTTGCAGAAAATAAGCTTCGCTTGCATTATGTATGAAATGCAAACAAAAGCTCTGTTATGCGGTAAGCTGCTCAGCTGAAAGAACAAGGTCCTGCACCAAAGGCCATGCCAAAGAGACGAGGTTTGTGGACAAGAGCTGCCACGGGGGGGGAGTGTGACCTTCTGCACCACGGTTCTGGCATGGAGCATCCCCAGAAAAACTGCAGTGGGAACTACACTACTTTGTTAGCAACTCTGCTGGTTACTCAGGGCTACATTAACGCTTGCTTGGGTGTTTCTGGCATCTCTTATTTTCAAGAGAAAAGGTTCACAAATAACAACAATGTCAAATTATTTTCTAAGGTGGCAGCAGAGCAAATCAAGTTGCACAGAGCTGGCATCACAGCAGCTCCACGGGCACCTTAGCCGAGCAGGACTCGGGCACAGGAGCTCGTGCTCCCTTCCTTTGATGACCATTTCCAAAGCGTTCATATGTCAAAACCGCTCTGGTGTTAAATGCCCAGGCACTCACGTTGGATGTGCTAAATACACCCTTGGGCATCTGTCCTTCAATCGCTTGATGTTCTGTAAACTCCCACCTTGTCCACAGTCACCAGGCAGCTCTGCGTGGCTGCAAGCCAAGGCGATCGCCCGAGCCGGAGGGAAGATCAGACAAGCATAAATCTTGCTCAAGAGCAGAGGGGAGGACTATTAAATGGACATAACTCAAAACAACTGCATGGCGGGTGGGAAGGCATGAAGGCACAAGATTATCTGCAATTAAGTCCAACAGTGGACGTTTCTATCAACGCACATATCACAAGGCAGGGTAGAGTTAAAGCTCTGTGCAAAAAGACAGGGAACTTGCAGGAAAACAAGGAGCCCAACCTCTTAACCGAAGCTCAAGGCCTTGCAGAGCTGCTCTCAGCAGGACCAAGCCTTCGAGCGGGTTGCAATAGGGTGGATTACAACAGCCTGGGATTCAAGCACTGCTCCAGTTCCATGCACTTTTAAAGCAAACAGCACCTCAACTTCCACTGCCGCCTGCATCCTCCAGAGAGCATGACAGCACATTCATAATGAAGCCAAAAAAACAAGTCCCTTTTTAAAAGCAAGAATACTTTTGGAGTTGATTGCATAGCCAGGAAAAATATCGATGAAGTTTCCTGCAATTATACAGAACGGTTTCTGTCTACATCCTATTTTAGAACTTATCACAGGCAGCCCAATTTTTCATTGTCGGACATGATAATGATATCAAAAAATATAAGAGCTAAGTCACACACGCTGCTTTGTGAGTGATGAGAATGATCAACGCTGGCTATTTCATCGCTCTGCTTATAACCTGCCACCACAAACAACCGGCTGCTCCATTTATTGCCCTACTCCAAGCTTACCTTTACTCAAAAACTGGACCTCGTTATATCCCGACGGTTCCTCGGGCTGTGTGTGGGCGCAGCAGCACCAGTCAAGATCCCACACTCACAAACAGGCGGCACCTGGGATGCTGTGCACCCAAATAACCTACCTTGTGGGTGCCAGGCAGCCCACTTGGGTCAAAGCAACGCAGAAGCACCTTCAGAGCAGATCACCTCCACAACCAGGTGCACCAGAGCATTACTTTCGCCTCATTTCTGGCTTTATGCAACACGTGGCAGCACAGTGGAGACCCAGGCTTACTCACCTGCGCCGTACGTCGTGGCCAGCGTGATGGAGGAGACCCAGGCGATCTCGCTATAGGAGGTGCCAAAGAAATCCTGGATTTCTTTGAAGAAGATGGCGATGCCCTTGGGAAAGGCGTACGCGAAGCCGATGGAAACGAACGCTCCGAACACCACCACCCAGCCCCAGGCGCCGTCGGGCGGGCTGGCGCCCGGCCCCGCGGGCGGCATGGCCGGGCCGGGGGAGCGACCGCCCGGCCTCCTCGGCAAGCCCTGGAAAACAGAGCCGGAGGCAGCGTCAGGACCAGGCGGAGGCCCCGGCGAGCGCCCCGGGGAGCTGCCGCGTGTGCTGGGACGTGGCCTCTGCCACCGATGGTGCTCAGTTAAACACGGGCCCTCGGGTTGTGGGTGGAGAAACCCAGGCAGGGGGAGGAAATCAGAGCTGTCCCACTCGCGCACCCGTGCCCCTCATCCCTGGGATACCCCCTGGAGACAGCCCCTTCCAGAATACCCCATACCGGGGATACCCCCTCCCTGGGAATATCTCTTCCCTGGGAATACCTCCTCTCCAGGGATTCCCCCCTTCCTAGGGATACCTCCATCCTCAGGGATACCCCCCTTCCTCGGGATACCTCCATCCTCAGGGATATACCCACCACCCAACTGAGCGCCCAGCTGACCCCACCCTGCTCCCCTCCAGGAACTCCCCCAGCTTTTCAGCACGTTCCTATAATTTTCCCATGCCCGGAAAGTTATTCCCCTCAGGTATTATTATGACTATTACTATTTTTGCAGCATTCGCAGTGGCCGGGAGCAGCCCGGCCGCTCGCTCCCTACCTGCGCGCGGGCAGATGTTGGCGGCTGGGCAGCCCCGCAGCACATCGCGCTGCCGCCTCCCGCCCCGGCTCCGAGCTCGGACCCTTCGGCCCTGTTTGCTTTTGCTAAAGCGCGCCGGGATCCGCGCCCGCCCCAACCCTCCTCCTCCCGGCTGAAGTAGCAGCTCCCCAGGTGGCTGGAGGAAAAACAGCCCTGCGCCCTCCCTGCCCTCGTTTCACACAAATCCATAGTGCTACAGATAACACGGGAGAGCTTTGGCACCGTCCCACCTCCCTGCTCGGAGAGGGAGAGCCGCTTCCCTTGCTCTGTGACCACAGATCCCAAGGGAGCTTCAGTCTAAGGAAGAACCAAGACCCCAGGTAGCAAAGGAGGACCAGGGCAGAGGGTATTTTTCTATGGAGAAACCACATGCTGGGTGCTGCAGATGACACAAGGAGACCTTCTGGTGCACCTCGAGCTCTCCATCTACTCCTTAATCTCCCGTAAATCGGCATTCAGTCTGTTTTTGGAAAAGATAAACTAAAGTTCATCTTACCCATCCATGCTAATTCAGTGTGCAGAAACAGTGGTTTAAGAAATGTCATTTAAGCATAATCCAAATCTTTAAAGATCTCTTTGCAAGGTCCCTGCAAGATGGTATTTTATTACTACCCTTTCTTTCTTCCTATACAACTGAGTAAACTTGCAAGGAACAGAAGACTTTACGCATGGGTGTCAGAGTCATTGGGTGATGGAACTGGAGGATTTGGTCACGGCACAGCCTGGATTGACTTCACGAGCTGCAGGTAGCCTTGCAGCCCAGCTACCTGCATGTAGGACCTGGGACTCATGTGAAAGAGGTGGGACTTTACAGAACAGGCTGCATTTTCTCAGCTCAACACAAAATTGGAGCTAGGCACCTCCTTGGCACAAGGGGAGGATGGGGAGGGCAAAGGGAAAAGGTGGTGGGATTGGGAAGTGGGCACAGCACCAGCAACATCTCCGAGTTGGGAAGCGGGAATGTTTCCTCCTGCCGAAATGCTTGAATTTCGGAATTAAGGAATTTCCTCTGCAGGGAAAACTAGCACAGCAGCTTCACACCAGCTGGAGGGAAACTCGATCCCAGAGCGGGAAGCAGCACCAGACCAGAGAGCAGTCACAGCCGAGGACAGTTTGAATTTGTTGGCAAGCAGTGACCAAATTAAAATTGCAAAACACCTTTGTATCTGACTCCCGTCCCTCCTGCTGCTCTCCCTGCACACAAGCGACCGCCACGGCGGGCTCAGCTCAGCGCCAGGGAGCTGAAAGCGCCGGTCGGGGGGAAAGGGAGCAAATCCAGCCAGGATTTGAAGCTCTTCCTCTCCTCCACCCCAAAATCCCTGGTTCTGAGCTTTGCAAAGCTTTCCACTAGTCTTCCAACAAACGTTTTTAATTTTTTTTTTTTTGCTTTTTTTTAAATCAAATGGCCTAACATTTCTCCTGCCTAACCTAACTGAAGCCCAAGGTTTGACAAACATTATTCTTTAAAATTTAAGGTGACAAAAAAGAAAACAACTTATGTCAGCAGCTTGTGCTCTTTTTTTTCCTGGAAAAAAAAAATAAAAAAAAAATAAAAAAAATAA
>JAVCKT010032528.1:3880-17091 GCA_032273925.1 Rhynchotus rufescens
TGTGGCTTCTGCATTATCACATTGTTGCTTAAAAGCAGAAAGGCAAATTACAGCCCTGGAATTTCCTTAAAGAGATTATCTGATCAACTGATTCCTGCAGAGGTGGGGAAGTGTCATATATTCTTATGCTTGATGTACATGCCTTCTCCCCAAGATCTCTATATCTGTGACAAAATCCCAGGCAGTGAATTTGTATTCCCACTGGATACGTTCCTATTGTCACAACACATGTTGAGATTCTATCTACAGTGAATGTTTCTGTCCAGCTTTCTTCATTTAAAAGAGCTCAGACTCAGATATTCTTCAGCAGATTAAAGCTCAAAATCAGAATACCTTTGGAAAGTGAGGCTGATTTTCTTCACACAGGAAATTAAGATTGGCTGGTATTAATTTTCAGATATCTGAGGGATGTAGGAAAAAGACATACAGAGACTTGTTAATTGCTAGATCTTAAAAATGCATCCACATGAAATTGTATCTTGATACAGATCTAACAATAACAACAAAAAAAATTAATGTTTTTTTAATGAATTGTTTTCTTTTTGAGGAATATGACTCTTATAATTTTGATCAATGCAGGTTTTTTATTAGATTTGGTGCTTTTTTTTTAATTTAATGAAAATATTCCATGCTCCTATATTTTTTTTTTTGTCCTCTAATATTATTGGATGTGCCAAAGGCTGCTGACATACTAATATTTTAAAAATAAGTTTTGAAGGTATAGAAATGTTTTGGAGCTATAGAGATATATGCATGATGAGATGGTAATCTATCTCTATTTGATTTTGCAGTACTAATTTGTATCTTCCCACGAGTTGGAGCTTTGACTGAGAAAACTCTGCATCTACTGCAGTTTTACTCGACTATATTATTCTGTTTTCCAGTTTCTGTGTTTATGTGAGCTTAGCTGAATAGAGTTGCTGTATTTGATACTTGCAGACACACTGCAGAATCTTAAATGCAAAGCTGAATTACAAGCAAATATTTTAGGTATTATCTGCTAAAACTTATTGGCACTAGCTCTGGGGGTGTCTTCTTATCAGCATTCTCCTTGTGCATATGGCTTCTACAGAAGGAATGAAGTACACTTTAGTGCTGGCAGGAAGGAGTTGTTGTCAATACTGCTGTGAGAGAATGGAGCATATGGTGATCCTGTCATGCATTCCTGTGTCTCAGCTGGATTTTCACGTAGGAAAACGGTATGCATTTGCCTTTTAGCTGCTGAAGGTGCGTGCAGTAACTTCTGGGTAGAGAGAGAATTGTAATATTGTAGGGAAGCAAGTCCAAGACATTTATTCAGCCCAGTGATTTGCTGAAGGCAGAATTATATACGTTATTAATGACAGACATTTGTCAAGCATTGAAGACATTGCTGATGGAGATCATACCAACTTCTCAGGTAAATTCTTTTTCAATACATTGTTGCTCTCAGGTCTATCCTAAATCTCTCTTATAGTTTATTCCTTTCCTGCTTATAAAAAACATAAGAGACTCTGTTCCTTCCTACAGCAACATCACTTGTATCTGCAAGTTGTTATGCTTTCCCCACTTTTCCTTCCTGCCCACCAGCTTTTCTTACAGTCCTACAGTCATTCAGTTTTTTTCATAGTGGCCATATTTTCTCAGTGTCTGACTTTTTTTTTTCCCCTCTTTTTTTCCTGTTTTTCTCCATGTGAACCACATTCTTGAATACAGGTTGTAAAAAACTGGAAACGTATCTCCAGAATGAAGCATCAGACAACAAATAAATTGTAGTCATGTGTCTTCAAAAGTTTGTTCCATTTTGATCTCCTTTTTTTTTTTCAAAAATGTATGTTTTTTGATGCACTCTCAGCTTGCGCATTTTTTACTAAACTCCATTTTCTGCTGAACTATCTTATTAGTTATTTGCTACTGTTGCTACATAATTGATGGTTCCTGCTTACATTAGTACCTTGCACTTGTCTCTATTGAATACCTTCTTTTTTTTTCCTTTTTCTGATGGCTCCTCCAGTTTGTTGTGATTTGAGTTCTAAGTTCAACTATATTCCTACTCCAATTCTCAACTCCTACACATATGCTCCTACTCCAATTCAATTCTCCTCCTCCAATACTATTCATACATATTTAATAAACCTATAAAAGCTAGTCCATAATTAACACATAACAAATGAGAATAGTGATTCAGAAGAGATCAAAAAAAATTCACTGATTACATGATTCTATTATGACTCTGAACTCACAGTAACTGCTTTCAGAATGTGGTACAACTAACTTTGTATCTTTCTTCTAGTATTTTCACGGAGGCAATGCTTTGTTTATGTGGATCCTACTACAGTAATGCTGAAAACCTACAGAAATCAAACTATATGATATCAGCTGTTTCTCCTCCAGTCATATGGTTTGTTATTCTGCAGGAGAGAGAGAAATTAGATTGATTTGGCATGATTTCTTCTTGATAATGTGCCAGTTGTTACTCAGTTTTCTTGCTAAGTTTTTAAAAACAATTTGAATAGCTATTCAAGTATTTTTTTTCTAGAAGCAGAGATAGAACTGATTGGTCTGTTATTTTCTGCCCTCTTCTTTCCCTATTTCCAGTCTTGTTCAAGCTGTATATTTCCTTGTCTTCCCATTCTTGCCAATTTCTAAGAGATAATAATTAATGATACTACAACTTCATCAGCCAGATCTTTAATTGCACTGTGGTGAGGACCAGCTGTTTCAAATGATCTGAGAACATCTAATATTTAGATACTATTTGAACCATTCATTCCATATTAGAGAAAGAGATCTTGTCCCTTTGTGACTTGTATTAATTATGACAGCCCTATGACCTTTTCAGTAATAACTTGCCAAAATATATAGAATTCGAACTCTTTTCGTGGAAATCTCTGTAATAGCTCACCCTCCACAATGAGTGGTGAACCAATTCTTTCCTTGATACTCCTCTCACAGCAGAATTGCTTGTTAGCTTCCTTGCTAAAGAGTTTTGGTTTCATGTTTTTCTTCTTCTTAGTCTCTTCTTATTCACTCATTCTACTTTTTTTTTTTATGTTTGGCCTTAGTAACCAGACCTAGTTTCCATTTTCTTTGTGTTTATGATCTGCAAAAAGCTAATGAATGCATCAAGATCACCTGTTATTGCACCTCTATTCTTTCTTCCTCAATAGTACATTTTGTATTTGCCCTTACTATTATTTCTTTACAGAACTGACAGTTCACTTTCTCTTTTCTCTCTTAGGAGTCCTTGTTTACTAGTTCTCTGAGTTTACTGAAGCCTAGCTTCTTTAAATGCCTCACTTTTATTTTACTGTAGTTCCTTGTTCTTACCCTAAGGATCATGAACTCTGTCATTTCACTCTCTCCCAAGATATTTTCTATTTAGAGGCTTTTAATCTTTTTCTGCCTTTTGGTGAAACATCTCTCTATTGAGATGTTCCAATTCTTATATTAACATGTTATTAACAATACCTATGAAATAACTGAGAATCATTGTTATATGCTATTCTCTTTATTTATTTACTTACTGATATCTGTGTTATTAAAATTCCCAGTTATTCAAAAGTCCAATGTTTTGGAGGAATTCTACCCACAAAGGCCATCTTTCATTTTCCCTTTTGGCTTTGGTGATATATAATGGATGGATCCTATTATAGCAATACAGTACTTCTACTTTTGCCATCAAGCATGATTTTTCTTCACTTAAAAGACATGAGATAATATATCCCTACTGAACTACCTTCCTTTTCCCCTATTTATCTTTACCGGGCAGAGTGTTCCCTTTTGTATTACTATTCTTGTCATTTTATACTAGCTCTATATTTACAACAAAACCTTCAGGCCTTGTTTTCCTTTACCTCACTTGCTGGATCATGCCAGGCGTGAACGGTCATGTTATTGCTGCGACTGGTTTAAGGCATGAGGGAAGCAGCCTAAGATGAAGGTTTCTGTACTAGCCTCATATTTCATTTCTTCCTCCCTGCTGCAGGGAGCTGTAACTGTCCAGGACACCTGGCACAAGAGCCTGACTTCCAGGTGACAAGCTGCAGTAATGTCTCTTTCATCATTAGGAAAGAGATATTACATCCTAATTTCATCATTAGGATTTCATCTAATAGGAAAGTTGAAATGTATTTCCAAGTCCTCACCTGCTTATAAGAGAGTTAACATGCTTGTTAACAAATCTATTGTTTGAGAAACTCCGTCATGGATCTCACAAACCTTATATGATTAAAGTCTTGGAGAAAATCTTCATTTTGTTAATTGATTGATGTCTTTATGACAAACATTTAATCAGAAAAAAATCTGCCTAGCTCCAAGGAGAACTCTTACTATTGCAATTACTTATGAGATTAAATTGCCACAGGCTTTCGATGCTAACAGAATAGTGGGAGACCTAGTGGAATTAGACATCTGATGAGCTTATATTTTAGTGTGGTTATATATATATTTATATATATATATAGTGGGTTTTTTAAACAAAATTTTCAATGCTAGCAGACACATTGACCACTTAAAATCATATGTTAAAAGGTTCTGTCACTATTAAATTCCCTCAGGGACCAGGCATAACCTTGCTTTGTAATACAGTATAATGACCTGTGAAATTTAGACTGAAATGCATAAGCGTCATACAATTTTATTTGATAACAGAACTGTCCTCTTCCTTCACTATTGTCATTTGAACTTCATTATTGAACTTCTGATATGATATTTAGCTTAATTATGTAGCTATTTTGGAAAAAGTCTTTTTACATTTCTGAGAAAAAATTAGATATGAAGGAGATGACTTAAATATACAAATGAGAGAATATTGCTTCTTATTCTCTTTTTCACATCAATCCTTGTCTAAGCAAGTTGGCCCCTCCTTGTACTTACATGTTTGCTCCATAAGAACCTTAGAAGTCTTTTACTGCACATTACATTGAGATGATATACATGTAACAAATTTTAAGTATTTATATGCTCTTCTTCCTCTCACAGGCTTTTTGGATAAACAGAGAAGAGAAATATGTTCTACTGCATTTTAAACAAACCAAATCTTTGTTTTTTAACTTCCCTTTAGCCATCCTGGTAGATACTGTCAATGACTATGAGATCCAATAGCAACTAGTTTCATCTGAACCATAATAAGGATCTAGGAATGAATGAACATGTTCAATATTGAAAAATAAGGTTGCAGATTTCGGGAGAGTAGATGATGTTTAATATTTGAGTATTGGTTAATTAAAACTAAATTTTTAGGAAGATGATAGAATTGTGGAATGTGAAAATAGGGGAAAGTGTGGGTGATGTCTTGTTCCTGTTTCCCAAATGTAAAGGATCTTATGAGAGAGAATTTCAATAGATAAAAATGTGATTTTATTTTGATTTTTTTCCAAGTGCAATATACAGATAAAATATAAAAAATTGCATTTCAGTCATTAGAGATTCAAAGTTGTTTCTGCTTTGCATCCATTTGCTAGCTCTACTGAATGTTCCAGGTTTCATTGCACAAACCCATCTTTCTGTTTTTGCACAAATGCGCATATTGAATAGAACAATTTTTGCAACTCAAAAGCCATTGGCTCCCAAGACTCCCAAGAGGAAGTTTTCTGACACAAACATAGACAAGTAGCAGAAAAATGTGGCTGGAAATTTTATCCCTCTGCTTAAAAGGCCTTCAAGACAACATTAATTAGAAATGTCCTCTAGATGAGTGTTCCTTAGCTTGTAATGATGTACTAATCTGCTTTACACTGCTGTTATGATGAATGGATAATCATTCAAGATTCTCCATGGGAATTGGGAAGATTGTAAGGGAGCCAGATGGGATAAGAGATAATATCTGTATTAGAAGAGTCTGTATAAAAGTAATAAATGCTACCTATGCAAAATTTACATGATTTTTAAGATGTGCTTTCTGTCTTTTTCTCCCCATCTCTGTCTCGTGTACATGTGTATGTGCATGTAGCTGTGTCTGTGTGTGTATCTATTTTTCATATTTCCCTGAGATCTATCTTCTGTCTGTCAGGAGACATGCTACAATCTCCTGCAATGATATTAGACAAATAATTAATGTATGGAAATAGTTTTGTTAACGTGGTCTCATCAAAACAAAAACAAATTCTATCTGTGTTACTAGCACTGACTTACATAGTGAAAAAATTCATTTACTTGATAGATTCTCTTCAATTATATCATGTTGGATTTGGGCTGGATTGGGTTGGATTTAGCTATTAGCATAAAATGATGTAATACAGTCTACAAATGTAACATCCCATATTTGTAGTGGGATGTAGTACATTCAAATATGTTGTACATATTTGTACTACTTTTGCATGCTAACAGCTTACTTCACATCCAGAACAAAAAACTACATTCCTCTTCCTGTTTCTGAGCCTGCTCTTAAAAAAATCTCACGAATAAGTGAGTGCTTACCTTTCATGGAATTTATTTCCATTTTGTCTTTAATAGGATGTCTAATTGCAATAGCAATAAATTCATTCTTCAAATGGATGAAAATTAATACAAACTGGCTCACATATAATCACATATTCTTCACATATTTATAATCACATATTCTTCACAAATCCACTGCTCACATATCATAAAAATGAGGAAAAGGAATAAGGCTATATGCCTAATAAATCTGCTATCGATTCTCGAGACAAAATGACAAAAAATCAAAGCAATATTGGTTTCTATAAAACACCTTAACATTTTGTGAGTTTTTCTTTTTAATGAAGCTTGAAATTTCTATTTCTATGGAAAAGATGTCTATTTTTTGTTATTGCCTTCAATTGATTCTTCTTCTTGAAACAGGATCTAACTTAGTTTTAGATAATCTCTAATTTACACTTTTTGGAATATAAGTCCAGTTTGTACAGTTTTTTTTTTTTTTCCCTCCAAAATTGTAACCTATGCATGCCTTGGTGAATTGCTGAACTGTCTACTATATATTCATCACTAGAGAAAGATCAATATTAAGCAATCTAAACCCATTTTCTTTGGCTTGCTATTTTTCATCAGCAGGAAAACAGTTGTATGAAAGATTGAACAGAAAGAGGCAATAGCAGAAACCATCCACTTGATTGTACTTCATTCTGGAGGCTTTTGAGTAAAGGAGAATGAGACTAAAAACATCAAAACTTGCGTGTAATACTGTAAGTAGCCCAGGACACTATATCAAATTCTCACAGCAAAACCAAAATTCATTATGTCACTCATTTTACAAGTTATATGAGACTTTATAAAGTTATTTATGCAAATAATACAAGTCTTTGTTCTTTAGGTTCCAGGTGGTTTTGAAATCTATAGTGTTAACAGAACCTTGTGAAGCAGAATCTTAAAAGTTCTGGTAAGAAGTGAAGGTCATGTTGATGAGCATACAGTGACAGAAGTGAGCCCCAGGGGAGACATGGCATGACATAAAGTGTCAAAAGCAGAGTCCCTCTGTCTCTTCCATAACAAAATGTTTTCTACAAATTGTTATTTTAATTTTTCCCCAGCACTTGTTCCAAGAGCTTTGACAGCATCGTCACTAGAGATAGAGCTGTTAGAGACATTCTGGGAACGCAGCTGCTGGCATCAGCATGCCAGTTCCAGAAGGAGCTTCTTATTTACCAGTGTCGTCTTGAAGTCCATTAAAGGTGGCAACTAAATCTGGTGCTGCTAATTGTTTTTTATTTTAGCTTTCATATCAAATATACCACTTGTTATACGCTAATGAAGCATGCTGGCTTATGAAGCATGCTGACTGAGAGATATTTAAAAAGTAATTCTACAAAAGTACTGAGTTGCCTAGAGAAACATGCTTACAAGGCTACTTTTATTTGTGGCCTAGAGGTTGGGCTTGCCATCCCACCACTCCCTACTTGTAGGAATGTCTGTGGGGTTGACAATAAAATGATCAAACTGGTAAACCCAAGGAAGAATACTTTATGTACTCCAGTAAATAGGACAGTGCTGTGAAAGCAAGTGTAGAAGCAAAGGACTTTTGCAAATGAAAAATAAAAAGTCAGACTGTGCCTTTCCCAAAAGACCTAGAGGTACAGCCTGTAAGTCTTTTACATCATTTTACCACCAGATCTTTACCACCAGCTTCAGAAAGGCAATTTTTAAAGTATCACTGCAGTCTTCTCCTATGTGGAGGAAAGATGAGAGAATGAGGATGCTTCTAATACATAAACCTATTTTTTTGGGGGGACATAAAAATACTATAACAGAATGTGAAATGATCTTAAGCAGCAAGTCTTTTGGTTCAAACATATAAAATAAGAATCACTCTCAAATATCTAAAATAAGAACCACTGTAAATAGATCAATATTCTCTCTATTGTAATCTCAGAAAGGAAGTCCTTTTTTTTTTTTCCCAGTCCGGATTTCTAGTAGCTGCACATGGCTTTCTCAAAAACTTTAAATAGTCCAGTCTGAGTCTCTAAAAATATCTTCTTTCTTTTACCTCTGACGCTTAGCTATGGGTCTAACCTAAGCTGAACTCTCAATTGTATTCTTTAGTCATTCTGCTTGGCAAATCTGCTCTTTCCTGGCCCCTTCTCAAATTCAGCATCTCTCAGCTAAGCATATTCAGGTAGGAACAGTCTTCCCTCCTCCCACAAGAGCTGAGCTGAGCCAAAGTGCAGCAGCCAAAGGTCATGTAAACAGTCAGCTCTTCTTACTGCTTGGAACATCCTTTCTTTCAAAACATAATAAGCTGTTGCTATATGGCAAAGTGAGAATTTAAAAAAGCATTTCTGGAGACAGGATTGGCAAATCATCTTTGCTTTCCTTGGTCTTATCTGGGAGATTAGGCATGTGGAGGCAAGAAGAAATGGTGGTCTCTTATTGAAAGGTTAGGTGGTGGTTTCTTATTGCTTTCAGAAAGCTGCTTGTTTCCAGTATGAGAGACATATACCTTGCGGAGAGAGCATTGCTTTGGAGAGAGTAAAGCATGTACCCTGCTCTTGCTGCCTTCCTATGAACCTTACAGAATCTAAACTATCAAGCAACTACTCTCCTGAACCTCAACTCCACTGTTTCTCCTTTGATGGGAATAACATATCCCAGCAGTGAGTCTAAATTATGTCTGAGAGCTATTTGATGCGGGTTTGCCCATGGCAGGAGGGATGGGGCATTGCACTGCCTGTCACAGAAACTATAAGCTCCACTGCCTAACAGAGTTGGTGTGAAGTTGTGTGCAGTAAGCTTTTGTATTGGGCTCCTCAAAGGTCTTCTGAGAAGCAGAGTATGGCTGGAACAAACTACAGCAATTAAAATATTCAGTTCTGAACCACCAGATCAATAAGCTATTCACACAGCAGAATTGGCAAGCAGACTTTTAGACTGTGTGTAAGTGCCTGTACGCTCTTCATACAATCTTCATATGTGCAAGTGCACTTGTCTCTGCTTCTGTTGCTCCCCTTGCTCCACAGTCCAGAGAGGTATACTTGCCTGGGAGCTGAGGTTGTTGAGTCTGACCTTCCTCAGCTCCACTTGTATAGAAATACAGAATTCCTTTTCTCTATATTTTTTCTGCTATCAGCAGACTCATTGAATACATGATTCTTGTGGTGAAACTTGCAAGTTAATGCCTGCAGAAGAAGAAATCTTCTGTGGTGAAGTTCAGAAATGTCATCTATTAACTATATGCATTTAATTGCTTTAGGATGATCATTTTTCAACCTGAAATTCACAATCTTCCAAGAGAATAAATATTTAGTAGGTTTCTGCAATGCGATCAGTCCTACTTGTACAGGGAACATATGTATATGTGTGCAATTATTATATGTATTCCACTGATCCATTTGTGGCCACAGTGAAAACAATAAATCTCCCAAGATTTGAGAGACTGAGAGAAATAGGATTTAAAGATAGAACATTTCTAGCATTAAGTTGCTGATGCATACATGCACAAACGTCTTAAATCTTTCATGACACAATATTTCTCAAATATTCTATGTTCGACTTTTTGTCATGTTTCAACCCTTCTATAGTATTTATGATTTCTTGAAAAGTCATGGTTTCTGCACAGGGAATGATACAAAGATAATTTTATTTGTTGCAATCAACATAGGAAGTAAGATATTTGTAAAATAATATGCAATATTGAATGGAACCTCTAAATATTTTTCTGCTTTGTCATTATATAACCTTAAGATGGTAGATGGTTATACTGTTGACCAAAGAATTTGCCATCAATACATTTTTTTAATGTATTTCTATGAAAAAAGATGATTCATTTTGCATTCAATATTATATTATTCTAATTTAAGATGGTGAAATAAACAACTTTGCTAATGAAATAGTAAATCCTGTAGATGCTTCTCTAGCATCCTTATTTTTATTATGCATAAAGAATTCCAAAGTTGCAGCTGCAAATCCTTTATTCCTTATTAAAAAAGAAAATAGCTGGAAAACATTTTAGGATCCTTTCATCTTCAAGTTATGGAAACATACCTCAACATTTCCATTCAAGTCTGACAAAAAGCAATATAATTCTGAAATTCTTTTTGGCATTTGAAGTAAAGGGAGCGAAAGCTATTTTCCTCAGTCTTCAGATGAAATGATGCTACATCTATAGAATATCTTGCTGTATTTTTCATTTTAATACTTTGATATATTCCCATTATAATTTCATTGCTCTCATGAAATAGTCAAGCCATGATTTGAGGTGCCAATGGCCACAGAAAAAATAAGAGTCATATCTGTGCAGTCCTATCTGTGGTTGATAGAGGATGCTTAGGGAAAAAAATAAGAAATGGGCAAGTACACAAAGATTCAGATACAGGATATGATGTTTCTTCTGACAGAGGTTGTCATAATCTACATCTAAAGGAATTGATTAATTTGCATCTTTATGCTTACTATATAGACTCTTTATAGGCCATTCCTCCATTGATCTGTGTAATTGTTTTTCTCCCCTTATCTTTCTTCTGATATCCATAAAAACCTCTGGCAAAGAGCTTCTTTATTTAACTATGTTTTGTGCGTATAATATCTGCCTTCATTATGAAGTTTCTCTCTGGTCTCCTAGTATTAATACGTTGTCTTTCTTTTTCTCTCTTTGCTGACTAGTAGAAGGGCACATGCTGGCTGCTGATGCTGAGTGCACGGGGATTGCAGCCAGGCTTGCTGTCACGCATTGGCATCGAGCCTCTCAGTGGGGGAGTTTCTTGAATATCTCCATAAACTTCTCCACATGGACTTCATATGGGACTGGTCATCAGTTAAGGTTATGCTAAGGAAAAGGCAGCTTCCTTCAAGTGTTTATGTCATTGTATAGATTTGAACTGGGCTAGATGTTTGCCTAAAAGATGTCCAGAATGCTGAATATGCTGACAAGGAATGATATGGAGGAAGATCTTATTTTATTCCAGTGTGTACTTTTATACGGAGAGGGAGAAGATAATCCAATAAAAGTATGACTTGAGAGAAAAAATCTTCCCCTTCCCCACTCGCTCTCCAAATAAAATTCATTTTAGTACACAGAGAATTTTTCTGGCATGGAAAAGAGATCTTTTTTTCCCAGCTACTCTGAACTATGACAACAATAAAAAGCAAAGTCAAGCTTTTTCAATTCCATTTTGCAAGCTTTTGCACAACTACAGTCACAAATCTTATTGTCCTTGTGTATGTCTTAAAGCATTTCTCCAGATTAATGACTTTGTCATGATAAAATTATGATTTTAAGTAGAAGAAAAGCAAAGAAACTTTGCCCTGTCCTTATGCTGAATATTATGTTCCAAAAGTATTTAATAAAAATAAATTTAAGACTTGTCGGTGTCCTGGTTAAGGGCACTGTTTTTCATGTATTCAAACACATGATTCGATTATCACCGGGAATGTTAACATGCTTGCCTGAAGGTTTCACATCTTACAAAATACTTTCTGATTGGTGTAAAGGCCATCAGATGAACTAAATAACAGTGATTAGCATGGAGCACTTTCCAAGTTGCTCTGATAGCCAACATATTTTTGCTACTAATGATTCGATCAAAAAGTTCTTTCTTTCTTTCTTTCTCTGCTGCCCTCCACTCCTCCACTCCTCCTCCTCCACCCTGCCCTTGCTTTCACTCATAAAATATCAGTAAAATACTAAATTGTATGTATAGACAGTTTTAATGGAGATGGTGGGGAAGAGGAACTATCCTTTTATAATGGATGAGTTGTTTAGAAGCATCACCTGGGAAACATACAGCCACACCATATATCCAGAAATTCCAGATATATTCTTTTGGAATGGAAGAAGAATAAACAAGCCGTTCATTGAATCACCTCTAACATTTAGATTTGTTGCTCCTTTTAATGTCTTAACAATCTTATGATTTGTTTGGAATATCTAATCAGTTTAGAATTGCATTTTCAAGACGATGAGGATATATTTCTTTGTCTTATTGCAAGTAATTGTATAAATGTATTTTTGTAACATTTTCGTTTAATGTGTTTATTTTGTTTTTTTTTTTTTTCCCCACAGATATCTTGGATGATTTTTGAAGTGGAGTTAGTCTGTTTCTAAATATCTCTTAATTAATTCATATCAGGAATCTTGAGAACTGGACCACTGTACAAACCAATTGTGTAACATATTTTAAGCACTTTTTAACTTTGTTATATCAAACATTATGAAAGCTTAGTAACTTACCAGAGATCAAATTCAGTTCACTATGTCTTAAAAGTATGATTATGGGAGTGGATAGTATCAAAGACAGCACACTGCCTATGAAATGACAAAGAACTCTGCTTTGATTTAATCTTTAAACAATATTATCATCCAGAAAATACATATCAGTCCATTTTTCTGACAAGTTTTATTATTAGAATATTTGGTTGTTGCTTTATTTTAACTCCTGAGGGAGAGGGGAAGAGGACTGAACGAATTTGAAATAAAACAGAATACATGAATGTGAAACTTACACTTTCAAAAGCAATGAGATGGATAAATATTTGTTATGTTAATCTATAAAATTACTTTTATTATTTAACCCATATGGCTCTGTGAATGCTAGTGTATATAATTCCATCATATATTCCAGTATTGCAAAAAATGTGGCCTTAGAACTAAACACATTTTTCTTCTTGTGTCAAAGGTGAATCATTTCCTTATGTCTGAGATATCAGGATATGAAGGAAGATTACTTTCACAGACAAACAAGAGACAGCTGCCCTTGATAATGTAAGATTTATTCTTAACATCCTTTTCAAAGGATCCATTTCTGTCCAAATTTTCATAATGAAACAGGACTTTTCAAAAG
>JAVCKT010032530.1:4731-52786 GCA_032273925.1 Rhynchotus rufescens
CCCCCCCTCCCTTTTTTTTCCCCCTCCTCTCTCTCTGATTTTTTTGTCACTTCTGGTACCTTTGGTGTTTGCACTGGGCATGTGGGGCTGGGTAGAAGAAGGACTTGAATCAGCTGTGGAGTCAAATCGAATGCAGAAAGCAGGGCAGGGAATCAGGGCACTGGAGCTGCAATGAACTACTCTTGTTTCCAAGTTATGACACCCGAGTCTTTCACTCTTCTCAAACAGTGTGAGATTATCCTCAGGAGAGCCCCAAATACTGGCCTGGATAGAGTTAGATTACTCTGTGCATGTTTGAAACTACTTTGTAAGGAATCTCAGGAACTATATTGGTGAATAGCACTTGTTTGGTGAAACAAGGAACAGGTATCTTAGTAGGAAGCTGTATCTTCCAGATCAGTTTGGATTTTTTTAAACCTCTACAGTTGTTACCACTTAAAAAATGAGGATTTAAGAAAAAAAATGATCTTAACATGGGATCTCACGTGGTGGCAGTGCCATTCAACCAGAACTTTTGCATGGGCAAGAAGTCACATTGTGAGGAAGAGTGGAGGTCTTGGAATCTAGTGTAGATGTGGGGTCTCCAACCTGGACCTATCTGTGTTTTCTCCAGTTAAAACTGTGCTTCTGTTCTGAACTCATTCTGTAGGTGCAGGGCATTTTTAGTCACCTCTTAATAGAGTTAGGAGACTTTTCTCCTTGTGTTGAAAGAACCAGCTGAACTGAGAATCTGGTAGCCAATGATAGAGCTGCATGACTTGAGCAGGGAGAAGACTCTAAGAAGCTAATGCAGAGTTTCAAGAACTAAAAGCCCCTGTGTATTTAGGCAACAGTAATTGGTGATCAGAGTAAATGGGAGCTGAATTTGGCCTTGGCAAAGCAGTTACCAGAGTTGTTTATGGGGAAGAGTCCTGGGTCAGTTTGGACTGCTTAGGTGAAACAAGTGGATTCACAAATGAGGGTGCTGAGATAGTGGAGCCAAAACTTCCATGAAACATTTGGAAGAGATTTGCTAATGTCAGTTATGTATGGATTTTGGGGAAGGGTTGTGGAAACTACGGTCATGGAGAGTCAGCGGGTTTCTAAACACAGGCGCGTCCTTGACTGCAGCTTCCCAGAAGAAGTGCCGAGCTGAACTCCAGCTTGTGAATGAGCACACGCTTTGTGCCGCGGGTCGGGGGCTTGGGTGAGCTGCCTTTGCTGAGCAAATCAGCGTGTGACGTATTGTGGCTCTGCTGATGGCAAGATCCTCCAGGGCGGAAGGTGCTGGTTGAACTGCAGAAGGCACCTGTAATGAGCCAGCCCCTTGGGTCTGAATCTTGCTGCGCTATATGATACGGTCCAGAGCTCTATGTAGCATCAAAGCTATGTGTGCTGGGGGATACTCTGCCATGACACACAAGGAGAGGGAGAGGAGAGGCTGTGAATTGACTGGACTAATACCTGCATTATCTGTGGTTTATCTCCAGTGTCCTTCTGGAACACAACTGACTTGAAAGCAGCAGCTTGCCTCAACATTTTAGCCTCGTAGTGCTGAACAGCCACGCGTGGCAGGCAGCAAGCAGCAGCGGGGCACCGCGCTTCCGCGTGGCTCCGCTTTGGGTGTTGTTTGTTTGTTTGTTTTTGCTTTGAGTCATGCTGTGCCTTTACACCGTGTTGGAAGGCAAAGGAGAGGCTGCTGCTGCAGGAAGGTGTGCAGGTGGTGACCATGCTGAGCCTCGCTAGCTGGGCTGAATGTTCTGGTGTGGCTGGTCAGACAGGAGCCTTAATTTATTTTGGAAATGGCTAATCGAGGCGAATGCTTCTGTGAGTGAGGTTTATTAGTGCAGCGTGGTTTGGGTGACATTATCTGTGTCGCCCTTGTTTATTTAATCTACAAAATGGCAATCTGGGCACTGCACACACACAGGTTACTGAGTGCAACTTGCCCTAACCTGTGTTCCTGGGGAAAACATGTTCACGTCCTGCTTGGCTCCCCTCAAAGTGGCTGAAAAAAAGGTCTGCTCTGTGCTACCTGGGAGGCAACTGCCCACATACCTGGGCTTGTGCCCACTGGTACCTTTCTGTGCTCCCAGCTTGTTCCCTCAAGTAGCCCTGGCCTCCTCCCCCAAGAGAAGAGGCTTTATGTGCAGAGAAACTTGATTTAGCCACGCTGATCCAGGGGAAGGTTGGAGAGGAGCATTTCTGCAACTCCCGAATATTATTTCTTGCGCATTAGCAAGCTCTTTGGAGAGCCTCAGAAATTAACAATACCCAGAGAGATTCTTGGGACGCTTGGAAAGAATAGGGGCTCGGATGGGACTTGTGAACGTCATGTGTCCTTGACACACAGGCAGAGTTAAACTACGATTGGAAAGCTGGGTAGGAGGGGTGGAAATGTGCTGTGTCCTTCCCGCGGCGCTCTGGGCGTTGGCACGGCGAGCGAGCCGCAGAGGGCCGGTGAGGCGGCGCGCACGTGCTCAGCGCGAGCCCCGTCGGGTCGGTGCCGCCTGCCGCTCGTGCCCGACCTCCGGGGGACCCCGCTCCGGGGGACGCGGCTGCCCGGCCTCAGCCGTGGGGTCCAGGTCCCACGTGGGGTTCTGCAGGCGGGCGGCCGCGCGGCGCTCCGCAGTGACGCTGCAGTCTGCGGCGCGGGCTGCGCGCTGGGCTGGGCGCTCCCCGCCTCGCCCCGCGCTGCCTCCTCTCCGCCCTCCTTGCCCAGGGCTCGCTCCTCTGCTCCCTCCTTCCCCAACAGCCCCTTGGCTTTTCTCTTTCTCTTTTTTGTCTTGCATGTGGGGTGCTATGTGAAGAGAGCAGAGGCTTTTCAGGGCTAGATTTGTGGTAGGTTTTAAGAAGCCTGAGAAACAGAGAGAGAGGTGAGTTTTTAAGTTGCTGAATATGTGGGGAAACAAGTATTGAATTGTAAAAGCCACAAAAATGAGGAAAGGATAGAGCTGCGCGGATGGAATAATAAGAGAAAGACGAGTGTGGGGAGACTGGAGAAGTTTTGGGGGGGCGCATATGTGGCTGTTTGGTAGGTCTCCGAGCATATTTGGGTTGTTTAACACTCAGCACTCTTCCACACAAGGTTATTTGTAAGATGCTTTCAGCCTTCATGGTAAATTCCGTATGATTTTGTGGTTGTTGTAACGGTTTTTTGTTTGTTTTTTCTTTCTAAGATTTTGGTTAGTGCTGCAGATTAGTGATTATTACTTTACTGAATGGTAATGTCAGGCTACCTGGTTTGCACACTTGCAGATTCATGAAGTTAGTATTAGATCAAAATAGTAAGAGCTTGTAATTAATGAATCAGAGTCAAACATTTAATGAGCTGGTGTTCATTTCAAAGTAGAAGATTTTTTTTCTTTTTCTTCTGGATTTTTCAAGGTCACATCTGCCATTCTGGTGTGTTAAATGTTACAAAAAGAACACTGAGATTTTTTTTTTCTGCAAGACACTTAAGATTCTCATTGCAATAATTTTATATCTTTGCTGTAGTCCTTCACAGACAGTTATGAGCTGATTTTTGAGATACTTGATTGTGACAGCAAGAAATAAGATATGGAGAAGTGCACCCCACTAATATGGGGAAGGGGTGTTAATCTGCCTGGAAAAAATAAGCAACAATACGTGTGCATGAGATTTCACCCAAGATGGAAGGAAAAAAAAAATACCATGGAGGTGTCTTAAGCACATGCTCCGATGGCACTTTCATGATTGTAATCACATTAATTTCAGTTTGCAACTCCCAGCTAAACTTTGGGAGCTTGGGGGGATCCCTGGTATGATCTAAAACATCCTTTGACTGCTCAGAAATTCATTCTGTCCTGCAGAGAGCTGAGCGGAAGGGGGACTGATTTATTTGGGTTTCCTGTCAGCCTCCAGTAATATTCTTGGGTGAACTGTTTTAGCTTCACTCTTTTAATCAGCGAATGAGAAATATGACATTTTTACTCTGAACAAGGAGGAATTTCATGTAAAAGTGAACCATGTTTTTAAAATGTGGAATTAAACCTGTAAGGACAGCTTTGAAGAAGGTTTGGAAGAGGCGTGTCAGATATCGAGCGTACAACACTCCTATTTCCTTTGGAGTTGAAGCATGAGTTGATCTAATTTAACAGGGGAAAAGTGGAACTAAGCAAGGAAAAAGTTTGGGGAGTGATTGGAAAAGCTGTTAAGTTTGATTAAAACCAGCCAGATTGACTGGACCAGAGGGGGAGCATCTCGAACAGATGATGAGTTTGGGGATTTGTGATTGAGTTAAGAGATACAATTATGTTCTCTCCACTTAGCTGCCTTGCTCTGCCCCCAGCAATAAGGTGGAAGCAGCCTCGTAATTTGCAGTTCCTGGGGATGTCATGGGGATTTATGACATCCTGGTGTGATGAAGGGACATGCCTTGGTACTGGGGGAGCTAGTGGGGGCACTGGGGACATCTCTCTCATTCAGAGGTTGGATTTCTAGCTGCCCTGATGTCCCCTGTGCGGGATGAGGCAAGGGGGATTCTCCCCCAATATGGGGAGAATGTGTCTGTTTTGCTTCTCTGATTGACTGGGATTTCTTTCCTGGGTAGAATTTCACCCTTGGACTGCACGGGAAAGGATGTTGCAGAGCAGTATGTGACAATCCTGTCAGAGGGAAACCCCATCCACTATCAGCTTCCACACAATAGGAGCCTGTTAGCTTCTGTGCTCCACCTAAATGGCTCCTTTATTTTAATGAGAATCTCTCTGAGACATTTTGTTTATCATACCTGAAATTTTATTGCCTGCAAAATATCCTGTAACTTGAAGAACAGTCTGGAGTGGATGGTTCTGGTACTCCTGGCTTCTTCCTCATTCTCCATACGCTGGGTGCCATGTTCGAATGGCTTGGACACTTCCAGTATTATCACTTCAGGTTTATTAGTGCTTAAATGACATGAGACTGAGAGCTGGGTCACCAGCTGTTTCATGGAAACAGTAATTGGACTTTCTTGCCCCTTCCTTTAATATTCCATAATTTCTCTGCAGGTTTCAGTCTGATGCAAAAATCGAAGTGTTTCATCTTGTGGTTTGAACAACAGTATTTTGTTTCTCACTCTGCTTTGGGAGGGGAGTCAAAGGAGTTAATGTGAGAGAACGTCCAGTGTTTGTTCTCTCTAATACAAGCATTGATAAGTGGCTGGGAGAAAAAACAGCCGTGACCTTAGTTATTTTTTGTGTGTCTGCACCCATGTGAGTGTGGGATTTACAGGGCTGTTTGTTTGGAGGGCTATCACTTTTTCTGGTCAGTTTGACTACATGTGTCCCCCAGAAGCCCACGGACATCTCCTCCTCTGAGAAGAGGTCTGAACCCCCTGGCCAAGTCCAGGCAGACTTTGGAAAGGTTCTTGGTGCTGAGCGCGGTGCCCGTCCCACTGCTGACTGTGTGTTTGGTGAGTCGCAAAATCACAGCCGTGTCAGGTCAGTTCCTCTCCTCTTCATCTCACTATTGTCGGGATCAGGAATAATATTAGTACTAAGTTGTTAATTAAGTTTAGCATGTAGTGTGAATTGAAAACTGGGGAACCCTTCCGGGTATATGGATGGTCTCATTTTGGAGAGCTGATTTTTTGGGGAATGTTTGTTCTCGCAGCTCTTTGAGGCCAAAGGTCTTCATTCCTTTCCAAGTACTTGGGGCACCTGAGTTGAACTTCACCAAAACCAGGTCATTTCTACATTAAAAAATCCATGTGAAGTATTAAACTACACATGGTTTGTGGGAAATTGATGCAGAGGCTCATGCTGTTTGTGTCTCTTCAGCCTCCTAGCAAAGGTGTCTGGAGTCTCTTCAAATAATGCCCAAGTGTTTGAGACAGATCCAGGCCTCTCCTTTGTATGGAAGGGAAAAACTAACAAGGGCCTGGCTGTCTGGACACCTCAGGAAGGGTTTTGGGGGCTGCTTCTGCTTCTCTGGTTACTTGAGTGTAGCCCTTTCTTGAACAGACTTAGTTGGTGTCTTAAGGGTAGTCAACAGGAGTGAATCTTATCAGGGTTGGATCTTCCATCTCAAGCTGCAGCTTCCATTTGAGGGGATGAAGATGCTTCTTACTCTAAACTTGCTTTTTTAAGAAGTGTGTTTGCCCAGACCTGGCAGTTGGAGAGGGCTGGGAAGCTCTGGGTTGCTGAGAGCTAGACCTTCCCTGAGCCTGCTCTGCAGGTAAGGAAGGAGGGGAGCAGGATCTCGAGAGGGCCCTAATGGGTCATGCTAATATTTGGGTTTGGGATTTCTTGCTTTGCCGCTTTTTGTTAGCAGACCTCGCCCCCTTCTCCATTGAGCATTGCTTTGAAGAGGCCTGTTGCTGTCTCGAGGACTTGTGCAGACACTCTCTAGGCCTCTCGAGGGGAAGCCAGTGTTGCCTGGGGATGGAGAAGAGATTCTGGCAACACTAATCTTCTCACAGCAGATGTTGGACTGTGTGGCTTGGTCTTTATCCCCACTTGTGATGTCTTTATTGGGAAGATTGTCTTCATAGCCAGAGGAGCAGAAGGAAACCTTCTTGCTGGGTGGACATTAGGAGGAGCAGAGTGATCCCAGTCCTCATAACTCCTGCCATCCATTAGGATTTCCCTTCCCCATCCATCTTCTGGGAATCCATTGGAGTCCAGCAGCTTTTGAGCCCACGCTGCTCAGTTGTGGCCATGTCTCTGCTGCTGACTCCATGCATGACTTTGGAGAAGTCCCTTCCAACCTTAAGGATGCTGTGATTCTATGAAGTCGTTCATGCTTTTGTCCAAGTCTTCTCTCCTCAAACGTGGAAGATGGTTTAGTTTTAGCTTTCCATGTCTGTAGTTGGTGTCTGTGCAGTGCTTAGATGAAGAATAGTTGCACGTCGAGGGACCTGCAGGGTGCGTGGGGCTGGCCCGGCCCTTCCACGGCTCAGCCTGCGGCCGCGCGGCGCCTCGCGGCAGTTGGCGCTGGGGTTGCTGTAATAACGAGTCGGCTTCGCTCTTGCATCAGCGCCGAGCAGCGGGGCCCTGAGGAGGCGGCAGGCGGCCGGGCGGCGGGACCCGCACCCACGGCGCTCCAGGCGCTTCCAGGGAGCCCCAGCTGGAGGATGGGGCTGGTGGAGGCGCCTGATCCACCGAGCGCTTCCACTGCCAGCAGCAGAGAGGAGGTTGGTGCCTGCAGATCGAGGTAGCCTTTCTGGGCCTGGCCCAGATACCTGAATAGTAGCAGTGGCCATGTAGTCCCTTGGGAGGGAGAATATATGTAGATGTGTCAGCTTTTCTCTTGAAATGCCCCAGTTTAATATAAAGCCCCCTCCTGTGTTTAAAAATATCAGCAGGCAAATACTGGGATTCAGTGTCTTTCCCTGCAGCACATACGCATGTGCCCCCAGGGTAGGAAGGGCTGCCTTAGTTTCCTCACGACTTCTCAGTTTTAGTACGGCAGCTCTGGCTGTCGGTGTTCAGAGCAAATATCTGCGCCTCCTGCGAGGACACTCTGCTTGGTGCCCTCCCAAACATCCCACTCGCTGCAGCGGAGGCCTTGACCTCTTCCTGCTCTCTCCTTTCCTGTGCTGCCCCCCTCCTTCCCTGCTGATAGCAGAGAGATGCACGAGGCGGTTGCTGCTGAGATGTTGTGGGCTGCACAGATTCCATCCAGAGCCGAGTCGGATGCTAGAGTGCTTGGGAAGTGCCTGGCTTGGCAGAGACTGGTGCTGTGATGAAGAGACTGCTGGTGCCGGAGCAATTATAATCCTTCTGATTAGATGCCAGCTCTAAGACTATCTGCTTTTGGACCCATGCTGAGAAATGAGGTGTCTGCATGTAGGAAAAGAGACCACAGAGACCAAATTTCTCAGGGCTTCCTCTTTCTCTCTGCAGCACTGGCTCCTTGGTGCTCCTTGTCTTGGCTGCCTGGGGGTTGCCTGGTTTTGACCTCGTGCTGTGGGTAGGGTTTAGGCTACTAACCCTAAATGGGATGAGGCTGCTCTGCTCCGAGTGGTGCTCGGCCGGCAGCTTCGTAGATGGAGACTGGCCCCGTGCACGTCTGCAGCATCCAGCCCGTGTTGAGACACCTGGCATGAGGACACCCTGAAGGGAACGCAGATGGGAAAGCCGTGTGCGTGCTGGGAGGAATCACTGGAATCAGTTAGCTGGGCTCAGCCCTTTTGGTATTGGGTAGAGAAAAATTTCGGCGTGGTCTTTCTGCTGAGTCCTTTGTGTTTTGATTTTTAACCTTGAAAGTGCTGAGAAAGGAACTGAACGGGCCTGGCAAGGACAGTGTCCAGAACGTGTAAACGGGCTCTGTCAGGGACAGCCATAGGGATTTGTCTCGACTTGCCAGCCCTGTGTGTTTCTGCTTCCTTCCACCTCACCATGGCTTCCTTGGGAAAAGAAAGTGTTTCCTGATTTAGACTTCTCCTGGCGCATCAGGTGCTGCCCTTAATTGACAGGCTAATTTCTACTCTAGTCACTTGTGCTTGCAGGGAGAAGCAGGGAAAGGGACATCCCAAGGGGACTTAGTGCTTGACAGCCTCTGGCTGGCCCTGCCTCATACCTGTCCTCTGAGCTGATTGCTCCGTGCTCTGCTATGGCAGAAGCTGCATCCAGATCTAAAATTCCAGGTCTTCGTTCCAGAAACCTTGGATTCAAATCTGCACTAATCATAGGTGTGATGAGCTGGGGAAGCTCAGTCTCTCACCAGCAAGAGGAGGGCTGAGCTCTGGAGAACGGGGAGGTGTCAGTTCCTCCCCTTGAGTCCTAGTGCCAGGATGGGAAGAGCGAGGGGGAGCAACAGCTGCCCTGGCATCACATGCAGTCCTTTCTCGCTAGGGGCATAAGCCACTGCAGTATTTCCAATGTTTTTCTAGCAAACGGGGTGGAAAATGTGTTTCGATGGCCAAACTCGAGAAGCAGGTGAGCTCTACTCCTCACCTTCAGTCAGCTGTGTGGGGCAGCAAGGAGGCAGCTGCAAGCTGGGCAGGGGCTTGGAGGGAACCCAAGTAGGAGCTGCAGTGGTGGCATGTCTGGTAGGGGCACGTCCCCTCGCGGTCACCTCTGGTTGCTCCCTGCTCTGGCAGCAGTGATGGCTTCAAGAAGGAGTAGCCAGTGCCTCTTGGCACCCAGTGGGCTGCCAGTGCAGGTGGCCAGCTGGGTCCGGGCGCATGTGGTGAAGGGTCGGCTGAACAGCCCGGCAGGAATTGCGTCTGGCAGCGGTGCAGGGCAGGGAACGGTTGCCAAGGCCCATAGCTCTTGGCTGGCTGGCACAGAGGAATTCCTTCTCCGCAGCTTGTGCATGCGGCTTTGCTTTTTGTTGCTGTTGCTTTGTTTTGGAGTTGAGGGGGGGGAGGTTGTTTTGGCTTTTTTTGATCTTGAGTGCAGCTGGTTGGGGAGAGCAGGTGGGATATGCACTAACCAGCACTTCCACCTTGGGCTTCTGTGAAGAAGTTGGTTGGGAGTTGTCCAAGTAGGGAAATACAGAAACGGCCTCTTATTCTGGGACCTGTTAGATCAAGTGCAGGGCGTTTCTGCTCCCTGTTGTAGGAGCCTGACCTCATCCGTAACCATGACAAGAATTTAAGATGTTTGATGTGCTTAGGTGATGATGTATTGGTGGAAGGTTGCAGTAGGAACATGCAGCCTACAAAGGATCCATGGCACGAGGAGCTTTACTTTTCTGGTCAGGTTAGTTTTGCACTGAGATCATGCCTGTAATGTACCCGTAGATCATGAGCCTGCATAACAGTGGAGGGAGTTGAGGTTTGAACAGCTGCTCCTTCTGCTCATAGGTGGGTGAAAGGATTCCAGCTTGGACATACCCTGGATGTGGTGAACGTCAAAGGTGGAGAAATGGGAGCAGTTTGGGGAGGAGGAGTGTTTTTGCTGTGATCGCGTTGGTTGCCCCGTAGAAGGGGTAGTCCTTGCTGCAACTCTTGTGACTTTCCAGGTGAATGTGTGCTTTGGGCAGCTGATAAGCTGGAGCCAGGGGCCTGCCCTCTGTCCTAGGAGAACCTTGGCTTACTGTCAGCCTCCCTTCCCCCAGTTCTTCCGAGTTCCTTAAAGAAACTGGAATGTGCTGCTCTCTCAAAAATGCTGTTTTCATAGCTTCTTGTAGAGCCTTTACGAAAGGGTTTCTCAAGACGCACATGCTCCTTGAAGGAGCATCTTCTGTGTGATCCTTTTGAGCTGCTTCAGAAAGCCTCTTCCTAGTTTCATTCCTACCCTTCGAAATAAACAGGATTTTGTAGCAAAAGGACTTGCACCTCAAGAAGGAAGGAACTTGTAGATTGGGAGGGTTTAGTGCTCCATTATCTCAGGAGTTAAGCACCTCCAGGCTGCAGTAGCTCTGTGCAAAGGGCTGTGCTGCTCAGAGCCATCTCGGGAAGGGAAGAGGTTCCCTCCTGGTGATGCGTGATGCTCAAAGGCATCGCTCATGTGCAGGTGCTGGGTTTGGGTGACGGGTACCTCCAGCTGCTTCTCTGTTGTGTATGTGCTGCCTTGGAGCTGGGCACAGCTGCTGACTGGCCGTGAGGCTGTGAAAACCAGGAGCCATCTGGAAAACGCCTACCTTGCTTTTACTTTGGCTGCTGTCTGCATTCCCTTAGCCATGGCCACTGTGTTAGATGCTCTCTGTAGGTCTCAGATCAGCAGCACTGGTTGGGGTTGTAGCTCTTTGCCAGGTGGACTGTGCTCCACACCCGTGCTCCACACCACATTCTTACTCCTTACTGCTGCCTCGTGGAAGCTAATGCAGAAATTGGTTTGTGGGAACAATACATTCAGGTAAATGCTTTCTCCTTAAGGATCTTTCTCAGGGCAGGCTGGTTGAACTGAGATGGGTTCCAAGTCAGATTGATATTTAACCTGGGCATACTAAGAAAATGCTTCCTCTGTTTAGTTAAAGCAAACAAATGAAGAGAGGAGGCAGCTTTTCAGTATGATCTGCACTCCTGCCGCAACTGATACTAATGTTTTCTTTTTTTTCTTTTCTTTTGCAGATATATTTCCAGCTGATGGCCATTCTGGTATGTATTAATAAAAAATGGAGCCCATCCCTTTCCCCCTCCCCTGCACTTCTTTCTGCAAAGTCAGCTCTAACCAGATTTAGAAGACTCATGGAGGAATATGCAACAGACTTTAATTAAAGAAAAATAATGCTGATACTTGATCATACTGCATGGTAGCAACATGTTTTGTGCTTTCATGTAGTGATGATGGTAGTCTGTGGAAAACTGCCTTTCTCCAAAATATTGTAGCCTGGCAAATTTGGGGGTCCATATTGAAAGAAGTCTCCCAAGTTTGGGGACATGCAGGTCTTGATCATACGCAGCTCAGCACATTGAAGTCTGAAGATCCAGATGTAACTCAGAACTGCAGCTATTAGTCTGTGTGTTAATTTTATGCAGTTTGATTTGCCTGTGAGTCTGAAAATGTATATTGAAATTTGCAACAAGTTAAAAAAGATGCAGATTTTGCCCTTAGCTTGTTTAGGCTGTGTGTTGCTACTGAGTGTCTCTGTTAATGACAGTTCTGGTACGACGGTGCTGGCACTGGTGCAGGCCTAATGTGTTTCCTGGGCCCAGCAGTCAGTGCAGTCTCTGTAAGACAAACCCTGCAGAAAAGGGTTTGGCCTTGGCCTTGGGAGGGAGGGAGAGGCTTTTTGGGTAGGATGCCCAAATCGAAAAGGTGATGTAGCCTTTCAAAGCCCTTGTCAGTGCTCTTAATTCTTGCCTCACCAAAACTTCTTGGGGACTCTTTCTTGCTGATAGTGATGAACCAGTCCTAATGCTAGGACTGAAGTAGAACTCTTTGTTTCTGCCTAGTGATGCCCTGAATAGTCAGTAAGAAGCCGCAAGAGCTGTGGTGCTTTTTGCATGTTTGGGGGTGAGGATCAGTCCTGCCCCGCAGGACTTGAACGTGCGACTGTCAACCACCTTCCTGAATCTCCGTCAATGGAGATTCTGTTTCCCTAATTCACACCAACATTGTCTAGATGAACTCCATTGAGGGTTGCAAAGCCCTGAATCATAAAATTTTGGAAATGAAAAATTTGCTCTACTGCCTTAAAATGAAAGGTGATTTCAGTTAAAAAAAAGCTCTGTGAGACATCCAGCGTAACATTTGGGATAATGGTATTTGAATTTTTTTTTTTAACGCTCTGAACGAATGAGCATGCTCTGCAAAGTGAAAAGTTAAGACTGGTTTGTATCTTCCCATGCATTGAGGACAGCGAGACTGATATCAGGATGGAGCAATGACTGTATAGAAACATTTCTGATGCTTAGATTTTCTTTTTCCTCCCTCCCCTATTGAGAGGCTTTTCTGTGGTCTGTTGAAGATCTGCCCTCATCAGATGTCGGGTTTCCCCTGTGTTGTGAAGTTGGAGATGTCCTGTGGCTGGCACAACTCCATGCTGTGCGCTCCAAGCCGCCGTGGACCTTCACAGATGGCCGCAGGGTGGGACCCACGTGTGTATCTGCAGCAGATGATAGGGTGTGTTTTTCAGTACATGCAAGTTGAGTTTTCTGCAACGCTATTGTCAGAGTACCCGCAGAGCCAGGCTGTTTTGCAGTTCTACCTCCATTTATTTTTAAGCAGATAAGGGAAAGTTTCAAGACAGGATTCCTCTATTAGTAGCTGTCTTGGACGCTGTGCAGCCCTGTCTCAGGGCTTCACCAGACAAGCCTCAGAGGTGGTGCTGCGCTTTCTCCTCCTGTGTGCCCAGCTCTGAAAGCCCTGGTATCTCCCAGCACGTGGAGGGTAGATGCAGCAGGTAAAGAAGTGCTCGCTGAGGGGGACAGCCTTGCCTGGAGCCCCTATCAGAGTCATTGTGTATCTGGGGGTCGTTTCTGATGCCCTCGTCTCGCCATGAAAACACCTTGTTTCTCTGCCAGGCTGCTGTGCTGCAGTCCTTGCAAGACCTGTTCCACAAGAGGTGAAGTTTACAGCCTGCTATCTAAGGAACTACTTAGTACTACTTAAATTTCCTTTTTAACTACTAGTTTCATAAGGTGCTACTGGTTCTGGTTTTGCAGAAGGTGCCTTCCTGGTATCTCAAACGGAGTCACCCATTATCTCCTCACCAGTGCAGACTCCCAGGCATTTGGCCACCCCTCCTAAGGTGGTGCCTGTGGTCGGCCTAGCTGTTTTTTTCATGTACCTGTAACTCTGCTGTGCCCTTGATGAGGTGCAGAGACCAGATCGGACTGCATAACTGAGTTACGGGTGCCCTGGTGTGCAGTATAGGAGCAAGTGATGCTCTTGTCTTGCTCTCACTTCTTTCTCACTTCTCCAAATTCCTGCTATTTTTTATCTGTGTTCTTCAGTTTGTCTGTGTGTTTGTGTCTGCTGCTGCTCCTCAAGCTGATAGTCCTGGAGAGCTCCCAGCAGCAGCTCTGGTGCATCCTTCCCAAGTTACTACTGCCAGTTTGTGTTCGGTGTTGGAATCCTTTCATAAAGGGGTATGGGAGATGCTGTCACTGCAAGGAAGCAATCTTTAATGCTCCATAAAGAAAAGGAGGGTGGGATGCATCCTTACCTTAGGAGGAAATACCCTGTATTGCACTTTCTTCTGTAACTTGCTGCCCCTAGATTCTTTGGGAAGGCTCGTTCCAATAAGGATCTCTTTTACTCTTTTGTGGTATATATTGGGAAAGAGAAGGGCAGCCACCTGTGGCACTGGAATTACCTGACTTGGCAAGTAAGTCCCATGCAGAGAGCCATGGGATTGTGTGCCCTGGTAGGGAGTTAGCGGTAGCACTTGCATCAAAGCGCTTTGGGAAAATTGTGGAATTTCACTGCCACTGGCTTAAGATAGGGGGCTTAAGTAAGCGTGTTTTATCTTCTGCTCAGAGAGCACACCCCGAAATCTGCTTGCATGAGGTATGAAAATTCTTAAGTAGCTTTTTCTGCCTGCTCTAAAAGACTGCAGGAATATTTGGCTGTCCTGTTGATATTACACTGTTAATGCTCTGAATTCACCAGGAGGAATAAGCCTCGATACCTGTTGTTAGTTTAATCCATGTGGTTATTGGGCTGTAGAATTTCTTCGGCTCATTCCTGGAGAAAGGCCGCTCAGTGGGTGACCTGGCGCTGGCTTTGCTGAACTTCTGGAGCAGATTCTAGCACCGAATCTTCTTGGCTTTCCCCGGCCCTGAGATACGGAACAAACCGCGTTTCTGGCTTGTCATGGTGTTGTCGTCCTTGGTTTCCACAGCTGGGCGGCTGTGCAGACCCCTCGTGTTGAGCGGCCTCAGGGGATCCGCTGCGCGGGCGAGCGTGAGGTGCGGGGCGCTTTGTGGGCAGCCGCTTCACGGGGGCTGCCTGGGATCCCTCTCCAGTGGGAGACAAAGCCGACCAGAGGGAGCGTAGCACGGAGGGCGTGAGGGAGATGCTGAGTTACCTTGCAGGCTCCTTTCCAGAAATCTCAGCTCCTCTTTAAAAGGTCAGGTTTTCTAGGGGAAAAACTTGTGTAGCGTTTGTGTCTCTGCGAATGTGCAGGACTGAAGATTCTCGCGGCAGACGCTCTCAATTCCTGCCTGGCTGTTAAATATTCACAGTGAGGCGAACCAGACGCTTCCCGGGAAGGGTTTTGTCAGCTTCCAAGTGCCCAGCTGCAGCCGAGGCTGACGGCCATTAAAGGGATGGTGCCCGTGCGGAGCCCTTGGCGCGGCGGCGACACAGTGACCTCGTGCTGCGTGCTGCCACCTCTGCCATCCCAGCAGCTGCAGGAGAGGCAGGCAGGGGACACCCCCTCTATTGATGACAGGAGATTAACGATGTCTTGTCCCCGAGGCCGATGCTTTGATGCTCTTCCACCAGGGTGAGAGCAGGGAGCAAATGATTCTCTGGCAGGACGGGGTTTTTGTCACTTTTTTCCTAGCTCTTCTCTCCCCAGTGACAAGGACGTTCATGACCTTTGCGCAGTTGCCTTTGCGCCCTCTCCAGAGTCTCATTCACCCAGCTGTGTTACAGCAAGGGGAATGCGTTGGTCCGAGTGAAGTAACCGCTGTCACAGAGCAGCGAGCCTGAGCAGCTCCGCATCCTCTGGAGTCGGAGCAGAGCCTGGAGCCTCTTTGCTGCTGGCACAGGGCATGCGGAGACGCCAGCCGAGCGTTGCTGCCTCCGCGCTGCTACTCCCAGCTCGCCGCCTGCCTTCCAGATAAGGCCCGAGACCTTGGGCTAGGCCCTGCTTGTTGCTCTTGGTGCTTATCAGCTTTCCCTGCTGACAAGGTGACCTGCACAACGCCAGGGACCGTGAGGGAGAGTCTCCCCCGCTTGCGCTGCGGCCTGGCCCTTCCTGCATCACCCGCCTGTGCGCGGGGCGCCCGAGGTGCCCGGCTCGTGCCGCCTGCGGGCCGGGTCTGTGGGTCGTGGTGCAGCCCCTTGGCCGTGGGGCGGCGTGACGAGGTCGGATCCCTGCGAGGGCAGATCAGCTGCTGCGCTGGGAGGGGGCGGTCTCGCTAGGTCATCATTTTTCAAACTAAATATAGTTGCCTGCGCTTTTATAAGGCCGGGATTTTTGTGTCACGTGACTGTCTTATCCCTCCTGGCCAGGACTCCGTCGGAGTAGGGGATCGTGTGTCTGAATGGGTAATAATTAACTGTTAACTAGCTTTTCATTAGAGCCTGGCAGAACAGGCAGAGCGGTGCTGCAGAGCTAAGCAGGAGAGGAGGAAACTGCTCCGGGTCCCTCCTGGAGGGTGGAGGCCGCTCCTGGTAGGACAGCCCCCTGCCTTCACTTTGCAAATCAGTAGCCCCCAAAGGTGAGTGGGTTGTTTTTTCTCTGTGTTTTATGAGGAGCTGCATATGCTTCCATGTGCTGTGCGTCTGTCCTTGCTGTCCTGTAGTTGCTGCTAGCGGCCTCCCTGACACTGGTTTGTAGGTCATGAGCTCTCAGCCCGTGTCCGAGCTGTCAGCTGGGAGCAGGGCCTGACCCTCAGCCGCCTCCATGACTTGGCTTGGCTGCGTGGCCTAATTCTCGGCGGGCTCCTGCCTCGCTGCTGAGGCAGACGCACTGGGGAAGCAGGCTGGTGTTTCCCGAGCCCAGGCGGGAGCCTGTCCCTGCGCGCTCCTGCTTTCCCCCTGTCCTTGCTCTGCCGTGTGGCCCTCAGTGGCAGCTGAGTCAACTCTGGCCTTTTCCCAGGGCCCGGGGCATGAGCCCTGGCCCGGCCCGTGATGCACGTCCTCAGGCCGTGGGGCTAACGCGGCCTTCTGTTGGTGCCGCAGCTTCTGCAGCGCTCCCGGCAGCCCTTTAATCTGCTGGAGAGCCTGACGGCGTCCTCGGAAGCATCGGGATGAGCTGGCGATTTTGCCAGTGATGATAGCAATTGCTGCCTAAATGATCCGCTGGTCAGGGGCCCATGTGCCCCAGAAGAGCTGGGCCAGGCGCTGGCTCCAGGGTGTCTCTCCCTTGGGGACTGAAGCCGTGTGATGGGATGGGTTCTTGTCCCCATGGAAGAAACAGGGTGGCTCGCTGACCACAGGGACACACACGGCTCCCTCTGGCACGGTCTTTTTAGAGGCTCTAATCGGCTGCATGACCTTGGCTGTGTCCCCAGTGGGATGCCTCGAGAAGTCTGGGAACCAGTGGCTTTCCAGGAAAGATCCTTCAGTTTGAGAGCACAAGGGAGTTTTCCTTACGGGGGAAGTTTCTGTGTTCGCTTATTCCCCATGACTCTGGTGTCCGGAGGAGCCATGCAGGGCATGAACATCTGAGACACAGGTTTCTTAGAAATCCTCCTTGGGGAAGAACATCACTCGGAAAGGTGGTGGAAAGATATCATTGCCCTTAAGATGGTTAATTAACTGTCTTATAAGTAGTAGTCGTATGTGCCATAAGGAATCTGCAGTATCCTTGCTGATGCTGTTAATGTTAGAAGTTTTGTGTTTCTTAACCCATTCCTCCCAGATTATAGCTTGTCCACGAATTGTCTTTAAATTGGAGGGCTACAGGGGGAGGCTTATGGATCTTTAGGAAATCTGGACCATCCCTCCTTTCATCTGCCCAGAAAGAGACTGGAATGGGACCCTGTGGGTGACCACAGTGTGTGGCAGGGAGGGTGTTTGGCCAGAGCGTGAGGCCAAGGTTGTAATTACAAAGCGTGTGTGCAACCTGGCTGTACAGTTCTGCATAACAGAACTGTAGTGGCTTGTGTTGGACAAGTATTCCTGTTTGTAGACATCTGTACCAAGGGCTCTACATCTGCTGCTCCTGCTTGTGCTGAAGGTCTCTGCATGTTTTTCTGCCTCTGGGGTGCCCTCGACAGAGGCAGCCTCTGCAAACGCATCAAGCTGCTTTTGTTCTTTCTTTCTTTGCAAACTATCTGGGGACTCCTCCTGGTACGCTGCATACAAGTGTCCACTGAGGGATTTTGAGGACTTGCAGAGCTGGGAATAAAACTCCGGTGCCCACAAGGGCAGCCTGTGACCCTGATCTGCTGGCCTGCCTGGCACTGTCCCCATCATTCCCTGAACTTTCTTGCAGCCTCCGTTTTCTCCTTTCCCCCTGTTGTCCTGGGGCACACGGGCTCCTGAGCTCTCGCTTGCTTTAGGACACCCAGGTAGGAGTGTTCTCATGCTCTCTGCAGAGCTGTCAAGTGCCCTTTTTGAAGTTATTTTTAGCTAGTGATCTTTGCAGCAGTTGCAGAGCTTACATTGCAGAGAAGTGTAGGCAGCTCTTTGCTTCCTTTGCTGTTACAGTAGGGCTGGTAAGGTGGAGCTGTCTGCTGAAGACTTGCAGAAAATGGCTTGGGAAGCTTTGAGCCGTGGCGCCTGCAGCTTGTCCTGCTCCTGCCGAACAGGCTCCTCACGTGCTTTGCCAGCCCGGATCCTGCTCAGCTCTGCAGCTTAGGGACCAGGCCCCTTGCTTGATCCTGACCTTAACCTGTTCCTCCTTAGCTTCCCTTACACAGGCAAGAAGCTGCTGAAGGTGCAGAGGTGCTGAAAATATCCCTATGTGGATGGGTCCACACGCTGTGGTACCAGCCTGGGAGTCACAGGATCACAGGTCTGGCTGCAGTCCCGGGACTGGTGGGAGCTGCTGCAGGAGACATGTGCCCGGTTTGTGCTACGTTTCCACATGGTGGCATCTGATTTAGAGCTCTTGAGGGAGCCCTGACCTGCTGTTTGCCTCAGTTTCTGCACCTTCCTCACTACCCCCACTCTTCTACCTGTGGCAGTGATTTGGTGAGAGGTAGAGCAGGAAAACGTCGTGTTGGCACGTGGGTGAGATGCAGTGTATGTGCTCAGCTTGCCCTGAAGCTTGCAGGTTTTGTGCATCTTACGACATCTCCAGAAAAATGGGAGCATGCAAAGCCGGTCAGTGACAAAAATCTTTATAAATCTTTATGAAGCTTTTCCTCTGTGCGTGTCGCTTTTGGGGGGCGGGGAGGCAAGGAGATGTTTCTCCTGTCTGTGAGACCAAGGCAGCACCAGGGTGCTGAGGGTCAAGTGGGGGTGGAACTGTTCTTGCTCTTCTGAGAAGCTCTCACACCCTCACGCTCCCTGTGTTTCTAGGAGGTCAGTGCAAGTGCCGCCTTCTCACCAGGTTAGTTCTGGCTGGGGCACAGTTCTCCTCTCATGTCCCAGTTGCACAGGCCTCCAGCCTCACCAGACCTTGGCTCAACACTGTCAAAGCTGAGCTTGTTCTCCATCAACCCCCAGATCTCCAAGAAGCTTTGCCAGAGCGGGTACCCTGCCATGCCTGGTGTGGTCTGCGGTCCTCGACTAGCACTCACCAGCTATGCCCCACAGAAGGAGAGGTAATTGAGATGCTCTTGTCTCTGCAGAAGTGTGGTTAAGTAGATCCTGTTCAACTGCTAGGTGTGCGGACTGGCTTTCCCACTCTGCGCCCTTGGGCTCCTGTGGAGAGCTCTGGGGAAACCAGGGATTCCAGTTCTTCCCTTGTGCCCCCTAGCAAGTTGGGCAGTGCAGAGCGTGTGCCCCTGCCTCAGCCTCTCCAGTGCAAAGTCCGGGCTCTTGGCTTCGGCAACCACCTTTGTCAGCAGTTTTGCCTGGATGCCTGCTGTGAACTTAGAGCAGCTCCAGGGCAGGCATGTTCCCTGCTTGGCTCCTGGGGGAAGGAAGGGTGTGCAGCGTCAGGCATGGAGCGCTTGCTGAGGTCTGGTGTGGCCAGAGCCCTAGGAAGCTGCATTCCTGTTGGGCTCTGCCCGCCTTGGAGAGGCTGTCCCAGCTGCTGCTTTGGTGGTGCAGGCCCTTATCTCCATTGCACACGAGCAGCCTGGCAGGAGCAGGCTCTGCAGTTTGCTTGCTAGAGGTGCAGATATTTTTTCTGCAGTACTAGGTATTTCCTCAACCTTCCACATTGATTCCTTCCTTTCCCATCTTTAAAAGCTACAAGCTGTGATAGAAATGAGAGTGCCAGCTTCACCAATGCTGTTTCTGATCTGCCCAGGTTGGGCAGGACAGGTGTCTCCTGGGCTGACCGTGGTGCTCTGTGGTCCTGCAGCATGTGGTCAGTGCTTGTTTAATTGTGCAGAGCTGCTCGTGCCCTGTCCGTCTGCTCCCTGGGCAGTGACTCGTCTGCTTCCATTGAAGAGGTGTTCGCTAGTCCAGCCATGGCTGTGAACTTGGAGGGCAGCTTCCCTGCGGCGGATACAGTCTGGAAGGAGAACGCAGGGTGTTCTCGTGGCTCTGTCCTTCTGCCGGGCACTTCAGGGAGCAAGTTCCCAAAGGCGGAGGACGCTCGAGCCGTGGCTTGGTGGTGGAGGGGTTCGGGAGTGGTCTGGCGTCGTGTCCGTCTGTCACCTCTCTCGGTTGTTAAGAAATAACCTCAGCTGGGCTTTTGGAGTCCGCAAGGAAATGATCCGATTCCCAACACATTTCCATAGATAGTTGTTGGCAAAGCTGAGGGGGCAGAGGGGGAATCAGTTCTGGTGGAATCAGTGCTGAAGCCATGCAACTGAGCTGAGGATGGGCAAGGAGGAGGCAGGAGGCTGTAGAGAGCTTCTGGATCAAAACCTGAGACCTGCTTTCTATTCCTGGCTCCGCTCACATCTGCTCCGTGACCTCAGACAAACCCCATCTTCTTCCTCGGGCTCCATGCGCTCGCTGCCCTTATGCAGCAAAATTGGGGGCTCTCTCCGTGCCTGCCTCGCATGCCCCTTGCCCAGCTGGCCTGGGCCTTTGCCCTTGCTTGGGTTTCCAGGGGTGCAAAAGAGCACCTTCTTTTTTTTTTTTCCCCCAAGTGTCAGGACCCAAAGCTCCTTGATAGGCCTCCTGATAATGTTTACATCAAAAAGTAGAGGTCAGCAGCCGCAGCAAACCCTGGGAAGTAGATGGAAAGCTGTTGTCTCCTTCCCAAGTTTTCCCTGGCTGCTTTTGTCAGGTATTGAGCAAAGCTGTTGATCGAACCCCCTGCCCTCTCCACACGTGCTTCCTCAGTGAGGAGCTGGGTGTACTGAGCTGTCTGCCTGCGAGGGCTCCCCTGACTCAGGGCACCCCGGCCCAGCGAGGCCTCCCCGGCTGCGCACAGGGTTTGGCTGAGCCCTGGGGACTGCTTGGGAAGGATCCACCTGCTCCGCATCCTCCTGCGCTGCCCTCTCCTTCCTGGGCTGTGCAGGGACTGCGTGACCCCGGAGAGCTGCACGGGCTTCTTCCCTGTTTTCTCCTTGGTCCCAAGCACCAAAAAGGTGTCTTTCAACCAGCTGACTTTGCATGTTTCCATTATCTTTTTTCATGCATTTTTTTTGTTTTATTTTGAAAACATTCAGGGTGTCGTGACCTCTGAGAGATGTCAGCGCTTTTTCCATGTATTGGATGCAGGCTCCAGTACCCCTTGCTAGCACTGCTAGTCCCAAGTTTTCCCTTAGTTCTTCCCATGGCCTCCGTTGGTGCTGACAGGAGCAGCCCGCGGCCGCCTCCGCGTCGCTGGCCTGGCTGTGCTGCCCGAGTCAGTGTCCGGTGTCGGGCTGCAGCGCTTTGCTCAGCGTGTTGTGTCTCCTGCGGTGCTCTGCAAACGCTAATTAGTCCTCCCAGCACCTCTGCTCGATAAGGGATCCCTGCTCCTATCTTGCAGATAAGGAAACTCGCAGAACTTGTTTGAAACAATCTCCTCCCTGCGCCGCAGAGACGGTGGAGCCCTGGTACTGCTCACCCCCCCGCTTGCGCCTTGCATTGGTGCCCTCCTTAGTTAGAGGCCAGTGGGGGCCTCTTTTTGACCGTCCCCAAGGATGTCCCAAACCACGTGGCGATGTGACAGGGTGGCACAGTGGCCACTGGAGCGGAGAGGGCAGGATGCCCTTCCCGTGGTGCTGGGTGGGTGTTTGCAGCGGGCATGGGTGCCCTGTGCTCCCGCTGGGACCACAGTGCTCGCCAGGCTGCTCGGGGAGGGCAGTTCCCTTTTCCAGCTGTGCCGAGCGTGGTGGAGCCGGCGGCGCTCCCGTCCCTGCCGAGAGGGGCTGCCTGCCGGGCTGCGCTGCAGCGCCGGAGCCTTTTGAAGCTATATTTAGTTGGTGACATCTGTGGGCGTCGAGCGGAGGATTTCAGGGGCCGCTTTGAAAGCGCTCGTTCTTCCTACGCGAGCAGGGAAGTTGAAAAGCCTCGTGGCAAGATTCCTGCATGGAGCCAGGATTCTCAATGAGGTGCACGTGGAATAACCAAGGGACGCGCGGGATGGCTGGGGTTTGATTAGGAAGGTAGTACGAGCAGGCTGGGGAGGTGCTGGAGGAAATGGGGAGGATTTGGGGACCCAGCAAAGAGCTTGGGCTGTCCCTGGGGTGAAATTCCCCCGTGAAAGGAAGCGAGGGGGAAGGGAACGCACATGGCTTCGTTCTGCCATGACCGACTCTGCCTTATTGACACTTCAAAGTTTCCAGCTCTGAGCAAGGCTGGGCCGGCAGGATGAATCATAGGTTTCAAGGCTCCGAAAGGGACCGGTTTTGATCATCTAGGCAAAGTGAAGCTGCCTTATGCAGGAGATCAAAGCCAGCTCTAAGCGGAGCTCAGTAGGCTACCGTGGGTGTTCCCTGGGTGGCCCCAGGTGGCCCCTGCCGCCGCTTGGGGCCCTGCTCGTCACCCCCACTCGAGCCTCCTGCTCTGGTGGCACCACTCGCCCAGCTGCCCGGGCAGCACGAGGGCCCCAGTGGCACCGTGCCGTGAGGCTGCGGGCTCCTCCTTGAGTGGGATCCCTGTGCTTGCCTCCTGCTTGGCTTGCATGTTAGGGAGCTGGCCCTCGTGCATGGTCCCTGCAGGACAGCGGGGCTGCAGCAGGGCTGCCTCGGCCTTTGTGTGTCCCCGGCGTGTGTGAAGATGTGGTTTCCTATCACGTTCATTCAGTTTCAGAATAAATTTGGTACGTTCTGCTTAAAAACATACCAGCAAACCCCATCTGCATGTGGGAAGGCTTGCTGCAAGCTTTGTGGAACCCTTGAAATTGGAAGGGAACAGCATAGAGATGAAGAATTCGGTAGCATTTTTTAATGATGTGATGTGATCCCAGGAGGATTTTTCTGCAGTCCCCTCTGCGACCTCTCCTGCTTTTGGAAACTTCCCGTAAGAGCTAAACCTGCTTGTTCTTAAAAGCTCTTAAAAAGGCGCTTAGAGTACGGGCGCCGGGGCTGATACTCAGAGTACCGCAGAGGCACCTGAGCACTGCGGGCGGCGGAGGCCCCTGCGCGTCCCCGCGTGGCTGCCTCTCTCCGAACGTTCCCTCTCGTGAACGTGGCGCCCCGTCCCGCGCCGCGCGGCAGATCAAAGCGAGGCACACGGCGAGCAGGGGTGCGCGCGGCCGCCGGGCGCCCGTCCCGCCTGCCGAGGCCTCGGCCTCGTTGGGAAGTGCAGGCTCGCACTGCGATGAGCTCGGCTCCTCAGGGGCAGGTTGGTTTGGCCATGTGTACCGCAGGTCGGGCTCCTTGGCAGGCAGGGCCGAGTGGAGAGGGCTGAGCTGAGGCAGAGGGTCTTTGTGCGGAGGGACAGGGTTATGGGCTGCATTCCCAGGGAAATCAACTGAGTTGGTTTCATCAGCAGGGCTGCAATCAGCGGAGTCTGCTGCAGAGAGCCCGTCAGTGACGAAGATGTGATGGAGGAGGCAGGGGGCCCAGATGTGGAGCTTCCCATCTGCAGCAGGCAGCCCTGGGAAGGGGACTGTGTTTTCCATGCAGCTCCGCTCCATCATGATGGGCCCTTCTGCAACCTGAGTCAGAAGCCAGCTCTGTTTTCTCTTTCTCTTTTCCCTCCTCTGCCTAAGGAGGGGAAGTGCTGCTTGTGGCTCGCTTTCCACCCACCTCTCCCTAGAGCTAACACTTCCACAGCCCTCAGCGCTCTTAACGTTGTTGTTTTCTTTTTCTTGCAGAACTTACAACCCCTGCTAAAGTGGTGAGGGCTGCCAACCCCAGACAGCGGAAGGGGAGCAAGGTAAGTCTGGCTGCCTTCCCTGCTGGCCTCCAGCTTCTGGTGCAGCTGTGAGCACAGGGTGAGCGTCCAGAGGGGCTGCTGAGCAGACCAGCCTCGCTGCAGAGGGGCTCGCGTGCTGGCCTGCCTGTTAGCAAGAGCAGGGAGGAGAACAGCCTGTTCTCCACCTGCTCTGCAGCTCTCTAGTGAAGTGGCCTCTCTCAAGGACACTGTAGCCCTTGGTTGTGGTGCCTGCTTTACAGTGTGGGCAGGTCTGTGGGGTGATGAAGGAACCAATTTGCTGGTTCCCATTCAATCCCGTCTGGTCCGTTTGTGTTCTCTACTGGAATGTCAACAACCACACTAATTATTTGCAAACCAAGCCACTGTTTCTGCAGAAGAACTGTGGGTCAGTGTCTGATGGGGACCATTCTGAGGATGGTGCACGTGCTTGGGACATAGTTGCCCCAGGAATAACTGAGAACATTGGCTATTAATGCTGGCTCCCAGCAGCCACAAAGATGCATCTGACAGCCCACATTACTTCTTTATCCATCTCAAGAGCGTGGCTCTGGTGTCAGAAGACACTCCTGTCTATGGGACAGGTGCGGCTCTGCACTGGAGATGTTTTTTCCCTAAAAGCCTGCCTTGCAGAGAGGAGTGTGTTCTCATGAAGGACTTGGAGACTCCAAATTAACTTAGAACTGAGAACCCCTCAAGGACAAGGGGGAGTTTCTCTGCCTGGATCATCCTAAATTCAATGCCCAACTGTTACTAATTGCATATCCAGACAGCAGTTTGGGTCCTTACTTTCTACTGCTATTCTAACAACCATTGGATACCTGCCTGCTTTCCCCCTCCAAATCTCCCTCCAAATGGTTCTACCTGGTCCTTATGCTCTATGGTCACCAACACTTAAGCACTTAAGTGAAAACAAGCCTGACTGCCACTAGGTGGAAGCAACTTCTTTAATGGGACACAGTTGCTTCAGGTTGATGAAGAATAGAAGTTCTGCTTTCAGTTCTGTTGTGCTTTACCTGTCCAAGGAACAGTAACTATGACAAGGTCTCAGGGGCCTGAATTTACAACCTTTCCCCAAAGACACTCTGTTTAAAAGCTTGAGTGGTATTGGGAATTATCCTGAGGAGTTTGAGGCCACGTACTCCTGCTGGGGCAGGGAGCTTGGTGACAGTTGAAAGATTGGTGGCCACTTGTTACAGTCCCTGATAGATATATGCTGGTCTGCAGATACTTGGGTTTAAATTGAGGACCATTTTGGGGCTGGGGATGTATATAGTGATCATGACGACTGGGTACAACACGCAAGCTGTTCTGGGGATAGCCAGCTGTGGGACATGAATGGGTGGTGGCAGTGATAATATGGCTGTGAGGGCATGTGGTGAAACCCACAAATTGTGCACTAATGAGACCTTTCTCTTTGGACACAAGGTTGGTGACTTCGGTGATGCCACAAATTGGCCAACACCGGGAGAAATAGCCCACAAGAGTGTCCAGGTGAGAATATAAGATCTTCAACAGGTATTTTTGTTTGAACCTCAATATTTTACATCCCCCTCTTCCCTCAGCAGTGTGCTCGGGGAAGCAGTGGTGTTGATGGGCACCTCTGTGTACTCTGTTGTTACAAGGTGGGAGATCCTGGGCCTTTTGAAAGGGGTCCTCGCCTGGTGAATGGGACGGGGCCCTTGCAGGTCTCCGTGTCCCATTGCCGCCCCGGTAGCTCCAGCTGAGCCGGACCATTTGGGGTGCTGAGTGCCGGTGCAGAGCAGCCAGGAATAGCATCCTGGGTGCAGGGCATTTCCTTTTAGGGCCGCCTCGTGGATCGGGCTCCCTCGCTCAGTGATGCTATTCTGGGAGCGCAGAGCCTGTTCTAACCCCCGGGGCTGGGGGGAGGCAGGTAGGGCAGCTCAGTGCTGGCCGACACAAGAAAGGGTCTGCGTAAATGCTGGGACTTCCACTGACAAAGTTGAAAGCACATGTGAAAAAGGGACTTGCATGTCCACGAGGCAGAGCTTTTCATTCCTCGCGGAGATGTGGCGTTGTTGAAGCACTTTTGTATTTGCACGTGGCTTCAACGTCTCCCTGTTGTCTCAGGGCAGGAGGGTCACTCGCACTCTTGTCACGTTGGCAGTGTATGATCTGAAGCGCCCATCCAGGAACATGGAGCCTCCTTGTCCTTCCCCTAACTTCTGTGCCCAGAGTGGTGCCCTGACTCGAGTGCATCTCCTGGAGATAACAGCTGCTTTTTTAGGACACCTTGCCCTGGTCACATACATAGGAGAGCTCTGGGGGGCATGGGATAGGAATGTTCCCAAACCCTTCTGTCCCTGTTCCCACTGGAATTGCTGGGCTCTGCCTCCAGCTCTTCACTTTCTCACAACCCTCATGTTTCCTCTTATACTTTCACATCCCCAGCAGCCGCATAAAGCACCGCCCATCCGTAAACTGCCTGTCAAGAAAGACATGAAAGAGCAGGAGAAAGGGGATGGGAGTGATGGCAAGGAGAGTCTGAAAACTAAATCGGATGAGTCTGGAGAGGAGAAGAACGGTGACGATGACAACCAGAAGTCAGCCCAAAAGAAGAAAGGTGAGGCTGGCTGTGGCAGGCAGCCTGCAGGGGCAGTCACCTCCGCTCAGCAGCACTTGGATACCTGTCTCTCCCTGTGTGACTCCAGGCTGGGTGCAGGCACTGCCTACTGTCCCCGTAGGCCTTTCTGCAGGACACACTGCCAGCCCTGGGGCAGTCAGGGTGGAAAGGTGTGCAGGCTGCAGCAGGGTGCACCTTGCCCTAAACAGAGACAGGAGTGCAGCTACAACATGGCCCACATAGAGCCTCTGGTGTCCTTTCCTGAGGAGCTGTGGCAGGAGGGATGTGCATTCTCCTGTGTGCTGCCTGGTGGCACAGAAAAGCCATCTGACTGTAGGTCATGTCAGCCATGGCTGACACATGGGCTGGTGTGGCCTGAGCCTTGTGGACTGAAAGGAGGAGAGGAGAGACAAGTGCCATGAAGCAACAGTGGCGTTTGCATGTTGTTCGTCTGTGCCTGAGAGCCCCAGTCGGATCCTTTTTGCATCCTCATGGTGCCTCTTGTGGCTTCAGAGAGAGTGGGGCCCTGAGGGACATCCAAGGGAAAAGTCAGTGCAAAAGGCCCTGGTGCTTTCTGCATTTGTGTGAGGTGTGTGTGGCGAGAAGGGGCAGAGGGGCAAGGAAGCAGATATCTCTGAGTTTGCATCACATCCGGATCCTCCTCTTTTGCAGGCAACAAACACAAGTGGGTTCCTCTGCAGATAGACATGAAGTCAGAGGTGCCCCGGGACAAAACAGCCTCCCGGAACAACCGGCAAAACGAGCAGCACAGACACCCTTCCAACAACCGCAGCGAGCTGAAAGGTGGGTGCTGTGTGTGGCACTGCTATGGCCCCGCTTGCCACGAGCCAACACTGCTGGCCCTGGGGCTGGCTGCCCCGCCAGGCACGGCTGGCACTGGTGCCAATGCTCTGCTCTCTGGAAGAGCTCGGAGGCCCCAGGACTTGCCCTAGGGAGATATATTCAACTCTTAACCTCCCTCTTCTTCCTCCTTCCCGTCTCCCACAGGCTGGCACACGGATAATAAGCACGAACGCAGCTGGCAAGACCACGATGAAACCTCCAGCGTGAAGAGCGAGGGAGGAGCCGTGCGAGGGGCCTTCCGGGGCCGAGGCCGGGGCCGCGGCAGGGGCCGAGGCCGCGGCAGAGGAGGTGCTCGCTGTATGTGTGGCCTGGTGACTGCAGAGCGAGCGAGCAGGGCGTGTGCTGGGGTGTGCGAGGCTGCAGCGAGTGTGTGTGTGTGACCTGGGGCCCTGAAAAGCTGCCTGGGGAGGCCGCAGAGAGCAGTAGGATACACAGAAGTAGTTCTGGCAGATCATCCCAGCTAAGAAGCATGAACTGTTGTTCCATGGCCCAGGACTCCTGGTTTGGCTTCCCTTGTGAGGACTTAGGTGCCGTTCTAGAGGTGGCCTCTAGCTGAGCTGATTTTAGTAAAAGCTAATCAAAAGTATTTGAATAAAGGTAAATGTTGTTTGCCTTCTTGGGCTGAGCTCTTCTGCCTGCTTTCTGTCACTTGAGCCCTCCTGTGTGTAAAACATGCTGATATTCTGCTTGGGCTTAATGTAACGTTGAGAGTCAGGCAGGAACCTTTTTGTTCGAGTGAGGAAGAGCATCCACATTGACCCTTCACAGGGTTGTGGCTGTGCTGAATCTGATAATGGATTCAGTGCAGAGCCTTGGTGCATTATCTAGGCTCCTGGATAAGAGGGATAATGGCATCTCCTTGCCCAGGTGTTGGCCCTTTCTCCAGGGAAGGCTGAGAGCAGCAGCGGGAGGGGTGGAGCTCCACAGTTCTGGGCCTATTTATGCTGTAATCTGGTATAATCTGGTAGCACAGCCCGTTAGCAGATTGCAGAGGCTCTGTGCTGACGGAGACGTCCCGTTGTTGGTGTCTCGTAGCGCACTTCGACTACCAGTACGGGTACCGGAAGTACGAGGGCTCGGACGGCTCCCGCACCCAGAAGTACGCCAGCAACATCACTTACTACTTCGACAACATCAGCAGCACCGAGCTGTACAGCGTGGACCAGGAGCTGCTCAAGGACTACATCAAGCGGCAGATGTAAGCTCCACCTCTTTCCCTTGTCTACACGTTGTTCAGAGGTGTTTGTTGGTGGCCTGTTTAATGACACCTTCCCTGGGGACTGCGTAGCTAATCCCTTGGGTGAGGCTGGAGCTGAGGCATGTTTGCTCTGTGCCGCGCTGCTTGCAGCACTTGCTGCATCGGCATGCCCAGGCTCCCCAGCTTTCTGTATGCAGCCTTGCAGCAGCAGAACAGCTCTGTGCAGGAGCTGCACGGAGGCAGGGTAGGGATTATTTCCTCAGGATTCCCTGAGGAAGGTGGCAGGAACCGCCTCTCACTGACATGTTGTCCATGCAGAGAGTATTACTTCAGCGTGGACAACCTGGAGCGAGACTTCTTCCTGCGTCGCAAGATGGACTCGGATGGCTTCCTTCCCATCACCTTGATTGCCAGCTTCCACCGGGTGCAGGCACTGACTACCGACATCAGCCTCATCATCAAGGTGAGGGCAAGGAAAGCTGAACTTCCCTCCTTGTTGTTGTTCTCACCATCCTGCACTGTTTTCTAGCTGGGCCATGGGTGAGATGCACGTGATGCTTGCTTTATCATTTACCCTGTTCCCTTTTCCTCTTGGACTATTTAGAAAGGAAGGATGAGGGCTGAGGCTTAGGCACTCAGCGTGCCAAGGCAGGGCCATAAACTCACCCAGCATCATTTGGTTCCAGGCCCTGAAGGACAGCAAAGTAGTGGAAATTGTGGACCAGAAGATCAGGAGAAAAGAGCAGCCAGAAAAATGGGCTCTGCCTGGTCCTCCTATGGCAGACTACACACAGACTGACTTCTCCCAGTTCATCAACTGCCCTGAGTTTGTGCCCAGGCAGAGCTTCCAGAAGGAGACAGGTGAGTGTTCTGGGAAGGCTGGAATGTGATGATACTGCCAAAGCACTGAGACTAAGAGGAGAAAATGTCCTAAAGTCAGGGCTTTGCCATTTGCTTTCTGCTATGTGGTGCAAAGCAGCATGGATCATACCAGTGTGTGGAATAAGCTTCAGACCCTCAGAGCACTGCCCCTCTGTATGGGGAAACATGAAACAAACGTGTATGTCTTTTCCCTTAGAGATCTGGGAGGAGGTGGGAGGTGCTGCTCAGATGGAGGCTGAAGGTTTTTGGATAAGGTCAATCCTGTTGGAAGTGTCTCAGCCATTCCTGGAAATGCCCTCCCATCCTTGGGCAAAGCAGAGGATATTCATGAACCCAACCTTACCCAAATGGATGAGGAGATGTGGGGCACAAATGGGGCAGCAAGTAGGGAGCTGTCAAGCAATTGCTGGGAAAGGTTCAGCAATCCTTTAAGGACTGTCCCTTGTCCTTATCCCTCCATCTTCCCTGGCAAGAGCCCAGAGTTGAGCTTGAAAGACTGTATAAAGGAGGTGCCAGGGCTTTTGTAAGAGCTAGTGTTGGAAGGGGAGATCTGTGCCCACTGGCTATAAGGCTGTCTTGAGAAGGTTTCTTAAGAGCAGTGTATTAGCTACCTTCTTTGGGTCTGTCTTACCCATCTGGGAAGCAGGCATCTGCAGAGCTCTGTGGTCAAGACCAGCACCACTGCCATAAACAGATTTTTTTACTTTATTAGCATTCTGACACAGCCTTTTGATAGCAGAGATGTTTCTGCTGAGGGTATTGTTTGCTAGCATGTCCCATGAGCTCTGCTGTGCTGTCAAACTTGATAGCAGGAGTAGATGTTTTCCTCTTGGTTGGGTGTTTCACACACGCAGTCCCCAAGGCTTGCCTCCTCCCTCTTAAGCCTGGGCTGTAGGTGAAGCTGAGCACCAGCTCTGAGGCTCATAGAGCACTTGCTGTCTCTCACCATGTCTAGAATCTGCTCCTGGCTCCCCACGACCTGCCAGCCCGGTCCCCACCAAGACCGAGGAGGTCAGTAACCTGAAGACGATGCCCAAGGGGCTGTCCGCCAGCTTGCCCGACTTGGATTCAGAGACATGGATTGAAGTGAAGAAGAGGCCTCGGCCCTCTCCAGCCAAGCCCAAGGTATGGAGTGATCTAGGAGCCACTGGGATGGGGTTTGGCCAAGTGTCTTGAATCATAACTGAGCATCAGGTTTCAAGACAGACAAAGTCTGTCTGTCATTGGAGTGATATTCTAGTGTCTCTAGCCCTCATCTGAACTCCCTTAATAACCAATATGCAGTGCCTGAGATACAAATAGTGTTCTCAAATGGACAATTTCTGGATAGGATAAAGAAAAAAAAATGGAATAGCAGGGTCTGCAAGTGCTGGGTGTGTTCTGTTAGCTGATCTTTACCCCACGTCACCTATTGGCTTGTAGAAACCAGAGGAGTCCAAGACACCACAGCAGCAGAAGCAAAAGGACCAAGATGAACCTGAGGAGCTGGACTTCCTCTTTGATGAGGAGATGGAGCAGATGGATGGCCGCAAGAACACGTTCACCGACTGGTCGGATGAGGATTCGGATTATGAGATAGATGATCGGGATGTGAACAAGATCCTCATTGTGACCCAGACGCCTCCTTACCTGCGCCGGCACCCTGGCGGGGACCGGACTGGCAACCACACATCCAGGGCTAAAATGAGCTCGGAGCTGGCCAAGGTCATCAATGATGGGCTCTACTACTATGAGCAGGACCTGTGGACAGAGCAATTTGAGCCAGAGTACTCTCAGATCAAGGTGAGAGCTGCGTTGTTGATCCAAGGGAGGGAGTTTGTGTGGCAGGGGCTTTTTCCTTATAGGGAGCCTATGAGGCAGGTTGAGCACCCTGGGGCTTTGGGATGGAAAGGGCTGTTCCCAGGGCTCTAGCCCATGTACGGGGTAGAGCTAAGCTGGGATTTATCCTCTTACAGCATAGGGCTGCAGGCAGTGCTTGGGATTTCTGGTTCCCAGCATCCTGCTCTGCGGTGTGTGGGATAAACACAGCCCTGTAAGGCAGCTCAAGGCTGCAGCAAGTTAAATAATGTGCTGGCAACAGGGTGGCTTGGAAAATGGAACATGTCACTCTGCCAGGGTCTGGGCTGCTCCTGTGTGCAGGGATGGGTGGGCAGTGTGGGATCTCTGGAGCGAGCGGGTGTCTCTGCATGGTCTGTAGTGCCCAGTTTAATGGTGCTTCGGTGTCTACAGTTACTGTGGCCAGTTCATTGATAGCTCGGCCACACCTGATCCCTGCTCGCTTCTTGGTTTGCATGGACTTGGAATGGGTTAGAGAAACCCATCTGCCTCTAAAACAGGAGAGTGCCAGCTTGGAGACTCATGGTCAGGGACTTCTCTAGGCTCATTTAGGCATGTGGGGAGGAGGTGCCAGAAATGCAAGAAGGCAGCATGGATGGTGGGTGCTGGTCAGGCAGAGGTCATCAAACTTAGCTTGAGCCCTGCTGGTATAAGTAAATAGAAGAGCTTGAAAGAAGTAAGTGAAGGTGGGTAAAGCTGCTCTGAAAGATCCCTGAAGTCTGATGGAGTCAGCTCTGGTCACTGCAGGACCCTTTTTTGAGTGTTGGCTTTCTCCTTGTAACACACGAGCATATGAGTCATCCTGTTGGGCACTGAGGCCCAGTCGCTGTATTTTGTGCCCAGTGTTGTGGCTATTGCACAAGCAGTGATGGAGAAGAGCTTTTCAGTTGAGAGGAGAAGTGAATAATTAGTTGTTTTATTGTCTTCCTCTTCAAATGCAGCAAGAGGTGGAGAACTTCAAGAAGGTGAATATGATAAGCAGGGAGCAGTTCGATACCTTGACCCCAGAGCCCCCTGTGGATCCCAACCAAGAAGTTCCTCCTGGTCCTCCCAGGTTCCAGCAAGGTAAGTGAGAGAGGAATGGGTAGGACTGGGATTGCCCTCATCCTTCCTAGCAGGGCTGGGTCTGGGTGGAGGGGTTGAAGTGAACTTGCCAGTGTAGCCTCTGTGGGGGTCTGGCAGTGGCAGGAACTGGAGCTGCAGATCTTAGATATGTGGGTGGACCTGTGAGGTTTGGTCACAGCAGAGGAGAGGAAAGTAGGGACCCACAGCTGTGTGGTGTCACCTCCTAGGGTAGCACAGCTCTTTTGGCTGAGTGTTTTGGGGCACCAAGAGACCCAAAAGCAAGGGTGTCCCAGCCGATGGAGGACATCTTGCTGGTGTCTCACCTGACAGTGAGGATGCAACTTCCCTTTTGGACCCACTCATCAGAACATCCTTACCTGAGCGACAATTCCATGCCAGGCTGGGCTGCCTGGTGCTCTGGCGGAGTGCTGGCCTGTCCTGCTTGGGTTGCAGGGAGTTGTCATTGCTGTTAGCCACTGGGAAACAAATAACTTGCAGGATTCCTGGGAACTCAGGCTTGGACCTGCTGCAAGGCCTTGGGCTGTCCGGACAGGCTTGTCACAGGCGAGATTTGAAATTGGTCATCTCAGGAAGACAGAGACATATCCATGAGTTCCTGCTCCTGGCAAGGAGTCCCTTGGCTCTAGTGATATCCTCAGGCTCAGACTTCAGTTTGACCCAGGATGGGGGTTTTCTCTCTGCAGTACCCACAGACGCCTTGGCTAACAAGCTGTTCGGAGTCCCCGAGCCTTCCACAATTGCCCGCTCTTTGCCTACGACTGTACCAGAATCACCCAACTACCGCAACGCCAGGACCCCCCGGACGCCTCGCACACCTCAGCTCAAAGACCCAACACAGACACCCAGATTTTATCCAGTGGTGAAAGAAGGCAGGACGATAGATGCCAAGGTGAGACTAGGGCTGGGGTGCAGGGGGGAGCCTGGGGTTACCCAGCTGGGGCCCAGAGGGGGAGAGGATGGATCCCTGATGCTTTGTGTCTTGCAGACTCCACGGAAGAGGAAGACAAGACACAGTTCAAATCCGCCGATGGAGTGCCACGTGGGCTGGGTGATGGATTCTCGAGAGCACAGGCCTCGTACTGCCTCTATCAGGTATGGGACGTAGGAAGGCAAAGTGACAGGGAAAGCAGAAACAGGGAAGGGAATGGGCATGGAAAGGGACTGGCAGTGTTGTCTGGTCTGGCAGGACCAGGACACACGCGTTGCAGGGTGGAGTGTGAGCTCGTGCTGCTGTTGGATGGGTGATGTCAAGGAAGGGGATTGACAGGAGTATCTTGTGCTCAGTTCCAGCCCCTCAGAAGGGACCCCGGCTGTTGGAAGCTATGGCTGCACCCCGCAGTCCCTGCCCAAATTTCAGCATCCTTCCCACGAGCTGCTCAAGGAGAACGGCTTCACACAACACGTCTACCACAAGTACCGTCGGCGCTGCCTTAATGGTAGGGACATGGGCAGGGACCCCCGTGCGGGCTTTGGGGCAAGGTGCCCCTCTTCTGGCGTGTTGGGTGGGTACCATGGGGTAGCAGAGCTCGCTGCAAGATGAGCAGGCTGCTGTAGGACAACCTCGTTGGTAGTTGATGCTCCGTTCTGGTCCATGGAGAGGGAGAGCTGTGGCTTAGGGAGTTTCCAACAAGTGGGGCTGTTCACAATGCCACAAACTCTCCTATGTGTGAGCTCCTGTACCGAGCTGGCTGGCTGGGACAAGGTCTGTCTTGTAATGAGCCCCTCTTCCCCAAACAGAGCGGAAACGACTGGGCATCGGGCAGTCCCAGGAGATGAACACGCTCTTCCGGTTCTGGTCCTTCTTCCTCCGAGATCACTTCAACAAGAAGATGTACGAGGAGTTCAAGCAACTGGCTGTGGAGGACGGGAAGGAGGGATACAGGTAGGAGAAGGGCAGGATGATCATTCCTGGGAGGGGAATGAGGGAAGAGGGTCTGCAGGGCTCACAGCAAAGCAAAGGCAGCATCTCTGCCTTGTGAGAGGCAGGACTGGGGCTGCCCTCCATCACCTGCTCTTTTTGTGACGTGCAGCAGGGTGCTCTGCTGCAAGAGCTGCTCCGTGCAGGTGTCGCATGCACTGCAGTGAGCGTGACACGTGGCTCTCTTCTCAGGTACGGTCTGGAGTGCCTTTTCAGATACTACAGCTATGGGCTGGAGAAGAAGTTCCGGCCAGACATATTTAAAGACTTTCAAGAAGAGACCATCAAGGATTATGAAGCTGGTAGGTACCTGCTTGGGCTCCCCTTGAATTGGGAGTAATGTAGCTAATTAGAGCCTCTGGGCCTTTACTTGTGATCTTGAGAAAATGAAAAAGTGTTTTAGGTGAATGTGATTGGGGCTTGCTGCGATGCCCCACTGTTACGCAGTGCTTTGCTGTTTTGTCCTAGCTTTGTGTTGGGCGTTTGTTTGTTTGTTTGTTTGTTTTTTAATCTTCTACCAGTTTGCCCAGGCTGAGTGGAGGTTGGCACAGGCAAGGACCTGGGCTTGGAGTTTGTCTAGTGCCACCTGCACTGTCTGAGATACTTGAGACCTGCTGTCCTCATCCCCTCATGGTGAGGGGTGCCCCTGCGTTGCAGCAGAGACCAGAGTAGATGTTTGCTTGTCTGGAGCCTGTTTGGGGAGATAGAAGGACATAGGGTGAAATGAGATGATGGAAGCCTGGCTATTACAAAACACATTATTCTGGGCTTTCTTACTGCCTTGCAGTGTGTCAGTCTGTCACCTGTTTGTCACTATCAGTCTAAGCACAGAGTCTGGGGACGTCTCCTGACAAGAAGGCTGCCCGTTACTGACCTGATGCAGCTTGCAGTCTTCCACGTTCTCTATTGCCTTCCTTGTGCCTTCTCGTGGGCCAGAAGAGTCCCTGGCAGACCTTGAAAATCTGGGGGTCTGGCACTGGGGAAGCTTTTAGGGAACAGTTCTGACTTGCGATTAATTCTCTTCCCCCCCATTATAGGACAGCTTTATGGGCTGGAAAAGTTCTGGGCCTTCTTAAAATATTCCAAAGCCAAAAACCTGGACATCAACAGCAAATTGCAAGAATACCTCAGCAAGTTCAAGCGCCTCGAGGACTTCCGAGTGGACGTGAGTAGGAGCAGGGCTTGCACTGTAACTCATCTCTCTCCTCAGCCTCTCCTCTTCCTCTTGGGTTTGGAGGCCTGAGTGGTGGAGGCCGGGAAAGTCAGTGACCCCTAGTGTCATGCCTCCTCATTGCAGCTGGGCTAGGGACAGCAACTTGAACACCCGCAAGTATCTGCTCCTCTTCAGCTGCTCCATCCTTGAGAGAGTGCTGTTCATTCTGCCTTTGACTTAAATTTAAGCAGTACTCTGTTGTTCTAGCTCACAGGGAGCTTAGGCTCCCTGCTGGAGCTGGGCTGTGAGTGAGGTGGGATGTGGTCAGGAACAGAGGGGCTGTCACTAGACGCAAAGCTCATGTGTCGCCTGTCCATGCACAGGCGTGGGGCAGTGAGTGTGTGCATCACCCTCCTGCAAGCCGAGGAGGCAGAAAAGAGAACCTTAAAGTGGAGAAGACTGTGCTGATAGCGGGTGTTTCTGTTCCAGCCACCCATGGGAGAGGAAGGTGGGCACAAGAGATACCCGACGACGTCAGGAGCAGACGGCAGGAAGCGCTACCCGTCGCAGTCTTCCAGCAAAACGGTCAGCCAGTGCCCAGCCAGCCAAGGGCACCCTCTGCCCAGCCAGCCCGCGCACGAGGATGCCAAACCGCTGAGCCAAGGAGTCCCTGCGCCGGCAGCCGCGGAGTCGCACACGGTGGGGAAGTAGAGGAGCTGCAGCTCTGCTTCCCTGTGAGAGACGGGGCGGGTGGTGGGAACCGGCTCGGAGAAGGGACGTGTGAGGAGGAAGGACAGGAAGGGAGTTGGAAAATGGGTGCCTATGAACAGGCTGCTAGGGAGAAACTACAACGCACATGATATTTTTTTTTTTCTCTTGTGGCTGGAAAGCAAAGACGATCTGCATCTAAAAGACCATTTTGCTATTACAACCCCGACCAGAGCCAGACCCATCCCCCCGGACCCATCTTTTGCTTGTCCTCCCCACTGCTCCCCTTCTGTGCACACATTCATGTCGTAGTGTCTCTTTAAAAAAATGTTCTGGCTGGGTTGGAAAGGGGAGATTTTTTTATTATTATTATATATATATCAAGTTTTAAATTATTGCTAGAAGTTTGTCTGGATTTACCAAAACAAGTCTGCTCTGCGTGGCCCCCGAAGCTCCCCTCTGTGTTCACCCTTTGGATCGCTGGGCAGCCCCATCAGGAAGCTCGGAGGAGCGAGGTTCCCCGACGGGGGATCGAAGCCGCAGCGTCTGCTGACCCTGTGGAGCCTCCGACCTCCGTGGCCTGGTTGGTTTCTCCCATTCCACGTACGATGACGCGTCCTCGTCACGGACTGCTGCAAAAGGAACATCGTCCCTGTCCCTCCTCCCCAGCGTCTTCAACCTCCAACCTTCCCTTGGGTCTGGCTCTCCCTCTGCCCGCCTCTCCCTTCCATCACGGACAATTTGGAAGTCAACCAAAGGACCTCTGCCGAGGACAGGCTTGTTGTGCCTCCTTCCTGCGCCGGGGGGCTGGTGAGAGGCAGGCGGGCGCCTGGACTTGAGCCCCTGCGAACAGGGTGCCTGTCTCCCCGGATCACCCCTGGCATCCAAAGACAGGACTTTGGTGAAGGAGATTTTTCTCTTCCTTTTTTTTTTTTTTTTTTTTTTTTTCCCCTCTCCCTTGGAAAAACAAAAGAACAACAACAACAAAAAAAACCAACAAAACCCCTAAAAATAACAAAAAAAAAACCCTTCTTTAAAAAGACACATCCCTTTGCTCTCTTCCTTTGAAATATTAATTGAAGAAAAAAAAACACACAAAAAAAAGAGGAGAAAAAAAAAAAGTTGCCTTACGGTGGAGCTGGACCTGGGCGGCTCGCTCGGCTTCCTGGACCTTGCAGCGCGCGGGGCTCTTAGCCCGGATGCCCTGAGACTCCTCGCGGCGCTGCCGCCGGAGCCGACCTTTCCCGCGGCCCTCCCGGACCCTGCGGCTCCCTCGGCTGCCTGTCCCCGCCGCGCGGAGCCCGGCCGGCCCCGACCCCGGCACGGGAGGTGCTGAGGGCAGGACCAGCCCAGACTCTGCTCGTGACGTAGCGGCAGCGGCCGCGTCGTGTCCGCGGCAGCGACATCGATGCTGGTGGCGCCGCGCAGCCTTCCCTGTACACGGCTCCTGCTTGGACGTCTCCGGTCAGGACAGCTCTGTGCCTCCCGGGTCATGCGGAGCTGAGCAGGGATCCATCCCAGCAGCTGCAGGGGCTGTTCCTGCTGCGCGAGTGTCCTGGGCCTGAGGCTGCAGCCTGGCGGGCGAGCGCTGCGGTGCTGGGACCACCAGCGGCCCTCGCTAGCGCTGCGAGCAGCAGACCGGCCTGTGAGAGGGGCTCCTGGTTGCTTTCCTTCCGTGCGTCTCAGCAGGTCACTGTCCGGAGGCTCCTGCTCTGGGCAGCAGCCCTGAGCTTCTCCAAGGGCTGAGACTCCCCTGCTGCCCCTTGTGCGGCTGAGGGAAGGGGGACGACTGCAGAGCTGCCCTGGCATTTGCTCAGCTCCTCCGCGAGCCCGGCGAGCTCGGACAGGCAGATCCTCCCCTCGAGCCCGAGTTGCGTTGCCTTGAAACGTGGCCACATGCGGGGTTGGGTCAGAGCAGGGGGAAATCTGCTCCTGGAGCCCAGATGTAGCACTGGAAGATGGTGCTCCTGCTTTAAAGGTAGAAGCTGCTTTCAGCAAGAGCTGCTTGCCTTGCTGCTGCCGCGCTCTGTCCCCTGGGTCAGGATGTGTGCTATGTAGCCGGCCTGGTCGTGCCTCCTGCTCCCTCCTGAGCCGCCCTGCTCCGGTGCCTGCTGCCACACCAAGGTGCAGCCGTGGGGTGCGTTACCCTCCCTGCAAAATCAGGACTTGGTAGGAGCTGCATCCTTCCAAAGTACCTGATTGATGCAGTGCTGTGTCCTGTAGCTGGAAAAGCGAGTCGTGGTGGCGGAGCTGTTTCCATGTAGCTGGGAGGAGAGAGCAGGGAAAAAAAGGGCACTGAGCTTGGGCGAGCTGGCCGGGGTGGGAGGCGGGGAGAGGAGATCAGGAGCGGCGCTGGATGCCTGTTGGGCTCTGCCTGCCTGAAGTTACTGTCTTCCCACACGGACATCGGGCAAACAAAGCGTGCTGCTTGAGTAGGGCGGCAGGAGGGAAGGGGGAGGCTGCTCTATGTGGAGCAGCTCTGGGAAGGGCTGCCAGCAACTGAGAGCACAGCTAGGGTTTGAGCGAGGCCAGGGAGCTGCTGCTGCGCCATTTCCTCACGTCGTGATCCTGTTCTGGCTCTACCATTTAGCACATCAGTCCTGCAGGTTGGTACCCTTCGAGGCCGGATTTCAGCACACGGGCACGTCCTTGGCTCGCTCCGCTCGGCACCGCTGCTCTGGGCTCCTGAGCGCTGCCCGGCCTCTGTTCTCCAGCAGCGTCTGTGCCGCGGCGCGGCCTCCACCGGTACCTCTGACCTCCCCTTCTCTTGTGGGCTCATGTTGTCTCACGTTACAAATGCAGCAGTTTTGACCCCAAATTGTGCTGGAGGAGCCCGGAGGCTGCAGGTTGGGGGTTGAACAAGGGCCCTGGAGACTTGGTCCAGATTGTTCTCGAGTGCAGGTGGGTTTTGTGTGATACCCAGGAGGTCTTTGCTGCAAAGGTCCTTGTATTCCTCCCATTGGTGCATGTTCTGTTTTGAAGCCAATTGTCTGCATTTTATTTTAGCAACAAACGAAATAGGAAACAAGGAAGAGTAAGCTGCTGCCGTGGCGTTGTTGCTTGTGGAGCAGGCTGTGGAATTGCTCGGGTAAGAGAAGAGGTTCAGAAATGTCCCAGAGAATTTTTTGAAATCTGAGTTGATCTTAAATTAGCGTCTTAGTTTTCCAGGCCGAGGCGCCCCAGGCCGAGTCAGTGGTGGTGGTGTCAGCGTGGCCGAGAGCGCCGGAGCGGCTGCTCGGAGGGGCAGTGCCAGCTCCGCGCCGCGTGTGAAGCGACGGCAGCTCCTGTGTTAACTGTGCCTTGCTCTGGTTGCCCTGTTAGACACTAGTGCGTGCGGGGAGCGAAGGAAAGCGGGACACGAGCGGCCTCGAGGCAGCTGCTGTTTGCCCCTGTGCGTCTTGCTGTGAAGTGAAACCACCCAGGTTGCTAAGGTCACTAAGTTCCCCGTGTTTCATTCCTGCAGGTCTCTGCGCTCGTGCTGTGCAGCAGCGCGTGGCTGGGCGCGGGGTGCAGGGTGCTCGCTGCCTCCTGCTGAGGAGGACCAGGGAGCTGGACCTGAGCAGGGTTTTCCAGCTTACAGTGTGTGCAGGGGCAGGTCTGTAAGGGCGCTTTCCTTCCTGCTGCGCGAGGTCTGGTGCTTCGTACAGCTCCCTGCTCCGGACAGGGAGTAGCTGCCCGGCAGAGCGGATTGTGCTTTTGAGGAGGCTTGGAGCCCTCGTGCCTGGGAAGGAGTTAGGCCTTGCTTTGAGTTTGCGTGCTTTGGGGCAATTGTGTTTCCTGCTATTTTCTTGCCGTGTCAGAGCAGTTGAGGACACAGATTCCAACCACTGCAGCACCGCAGGTTCTGGAGCCTACGCTCACTGCACCGGGTGGCATGGAGGACCCAGGTAGACCCAGCTGCTTCCAGGGAGCCCCGTGGAGCAGGCGGTGGCAGAGCAGAGCGGGGCAGCACTCTGCAGCCCGTGGTGCTGCGCGGGCTCTGCCCCCTGAGCTCCCCTCCGAGGCGGTCGCAGTTGGGAGCAGCGCGGCGGCCGGCGGCCTCGCCGGGGGAAGGCGCGCGCTTTGGAGGCGCCAGTTGCTGCTTCGCTGCGTTCATTTAGAAACGAAAGGGGGAAAAAGGCAACCCTTGCCCCTTCCCGCCGCTTCCCCTCACACTCGGCCGTGGCGACGCTTGGCCACAGCCCCCGGCTCCCCTCGAGCTCCTCCCTGGTCACCTGTACTGTAACGGAGCGACGCGGCAGCCTCCGTGTCCTGCCACGTGTCCTTACGCACTCAGCATGGCCGCGCAGAGGAGGGCGCCTCTTAGCTGTTAATGCCTTTCCAGTTATTTTATCAAAAGGATTAAAAAAAGAAAAGAAAGAAAAAAAAGAAAAAAAGAAAAAAAAAGAAAAAAAACCTGTAAATGTAGCAAGCTGTGTTTGGAATGCTTCTCTCTGCTGTGTCTCTTCTCTGAGACAGGTTATGTCACTTCGTCACTGTTTCGAAATGGATGCTAGGCTCTTGAGAGGGTTGCTACACTTGATGTTAAATGCCTCACTGACTTTTATTTTAAAAAGTTTCCAATACCTGTAATAGATGAATGACTTCTTAAAAGGAAAATACTCATCTCAGTGGTGTGAGACAGGTGGATGGAGGGGCAGTGTTTCCATGAGTAGTTTACAGTTGCATTTTCTGCAGACACTTGAATATAGGACCGTGTATCTGTGACGAGCGCGACGCGTTGGTGGGAGCTCGCGAGGCGGCCGCCGGTGCCGAGGCGCTCCGGGTCAACCCGAGATCCCTCTGTGTCCCTGCGTGGCTCCTTCCCGCCGCGGCAGTGCTGGCCCGTGTCCCCAGGGGAAGGGGCGCTTGGTCGGGGGCGCTTCCTGGCGAGGCAGCGCGAACAGGGGCAGCCCCTGGCCCCGAGCGTTGGCCCCAGCCCGCCCTCGTTGCGGGGACTGGCCCCTCGGTAGCTCGCCCGAGCGAAGCGGGTGATGGTTTGATGTGCTGGCCCTTCTCAAACTGTGTGTGTCCTGACCCCGGCCTTCTGTTTCCCCAATCTAGAAAGTGTGTGCAACCTTCTTCAGCTGCATTTATTGTAGAGACAAACTTCAAATGACTCATCACAGACCATGTATCACTTCAGAGGAAAATCTTGTTAATATGGCCCGCTGTACATGATCCATCTTATGTCGATAGTACATAATCTTTGACCCATGTGCTAGAATCATCATCACATATAAAAGGAAAAGAGAAAAATGTAAAATACTTGAATGAGAGCTTGTATTATAACATTAATATTATTCAGAGTATCTGCTTTCTAGGCTGATGTGATTCATTATTCTAGTAATGCTTTAGTCCTTTGTAATTTGTGGTAATTATGCTTTTTCCTTTTTAATACAAAAAAAAATGTATAAAAATAAAAACTTCAAAAGACACTGCAGTTTGGGTTTTCTCTTCCAGTCCCCTCTGGCTCCCAAGAGGCCTCTAGGTTGTGTGAGGGGCGCAGGACCCGGAGCGGGGCCGGCCTCTGACTGACACCAGGTACGTGCGTCCATATAAAAATATGGATCCAGTGATGATGTGTTTTGGTTTTCTGTTTAATTATTTGTTTGGTCTTTTTTGTACCTGGCCTCCAAATGCTAAGAGGATCCTGGGGAAAATAATTCCTGTTGTGTAGGTGCTCACAGATGCGTGTGTTCCCATGGGAGCGGTGACTTCTTGTTCCCTTCATTCCCTCATATTACTTGTTTTAGCAGTAAAAACACAAGTTCTCCCAGTTGTGCTTTGCTGTGGCCCATGCGGAAGAGACTTTATTTGCAGAGATTAGTTTGTAGAGCTGAGGATGTGACAGGCCTTAATTCAGACCTGGACTGAAGTCTTGCGCATTGAGGCAGCGCTCACGGGAATCTGGAGCCCATGCACTGAGTGTGGGGGATGTTTCTTAAGCTACGGCCCCATTTCCATGGGATTCTAGGACAAATAATCCCACATCCAAGGCTTTCTGAGATCGGCTAAAGCTGAGTTTCACTGAGTTAGTGCTTTTGAATCCCTACATAGTGGGGTACGTGGTTCTGGTAATTTTACTGATAATTCTGTATATTCAGCTGAAAGAGTAGCAATATGTCCAGAAGTATGGCTTGTGAAAACGTGTTGGGACCTTCGTGGGAGTGAGTACAGGGCCCCTTCTTCCCTCCCCAACAGCCCCCAGCAAAAAACAACCAGCCAAGTGGCCTAGAAAACATCTGGTTGGGGGCAGGCAGCAAGAACCAAGGAACAGTACAAGTAATTAAATATATATATCTTTATATAGTTTTGAAAATACTTTTTTCGTGCAAGTTTTTGTGCCCTAGACAGGAATTCACAGGCAGCAAGTGCAGGAATTGCGAGGAGCATTTTTGAGTTCAGCTTTGAGTTTTGTTAATTAAGAGCAATAATAACCTGCTTTGAAATTAAAATACTATTTGGCATAAATCCTTGTCTCTGGCTCTCCTGGTCACGGCTGTGCAAGGCCTGCAAGCCGGCGGGCCTCACTCTGCTCTCTTAGGAGAATCGGGGATGCTCTGAGAGAGCGGCGTGAGGCCGAGCAGGACTCGGTGTCTCTCGAAGGCTTTCGTCTGTCTGAACACGGTGTCCGTTCCATGAAGATAGTCCAGCAGTCCCAGGACTCCGTAGCACTGGTTGAACCTGCCAGCCAAACAGAGGACACCCATCACTGGAAGTTATTGAGGTTACCTCACCCTTCTTACTCCATCTCCTTGGATGAGCCACCCAGGTCAGTTCTCCCATTGTAGCAGCCTCTATCAAGGGCCGGTCTTCCACATTTGCTGCAGCTTGGGTGAAACCGCTCCCGGGAGCTTCCTGCCAACTGCATCGATACCCGGAAAAGATCCTGCTGGAAAAGAGCTGCCTTCCTCTGTGGTTGCTCAGAGCCGTGGGAGCAGCGGAGCGGCAGGCCAGGAAGCCTCTACTCCGAGGCTGAGCTGTCCGTGGGATCCGTGTCCTGACATGAGCCGAGCTGCAGAGGAAATGACTGGTAACAAGAGCGGGCTCTGTTTTGGGTGTTGCGTTGCCCTTAAAGCTGTTATTTCCTCCTCCCACAGGAGAGGTAAACTGTGTTAAAGGGAATATTTGTATGGATTTAATGAGCGTCTGGAACAAACTTCCACTGCTTTTGTATCTGTGAACAACCTACCGAAACGGTGCTCTCTCTGGGAGAAAAGAGGGTTGAGGATTTTTGTCAGGAGGTAAAGCCTGTGGTTGCTTGGGCAGGATACCTGATGAGAACGCTGTTAATCCCGGCTTGGGGGAAAAAGGCAGGCTCCTTCTGCAAACCCATCAGCTGTGCAATTGGCCCCTGCTCTCCCTTTATTCTAGATCCTGTGCAATATCTCCTACGCTTCTGGTAAAAACTTTGCAAAGATCCATCTTTGACCCTGAGTTTGTCCTGGGGAAGGCCAGGTAGTAGCTGCTACTTTAGCTGGTATGTGCTTTTCCCACGGAATCTTAAGGAAACCTGAAACAACCTCAGCCTCGGCTGCTATGTTGAAAGCTTCCAAGTTAGCTCATGGAGAAACGCAGACCTCGGGGAGGTGGCTGACTTGCACAGCAGATCAGGTGGAATCCTCTGAAATCCGGACTTGTGCTGTAACTGTTTAAAGAACTGAGCATTTGTCCTACTAAGTGAACTGGAGCCGTTTCTCTGCTTGTACACGAGTCATGCAAAACCAGCCGAGCTTCAGAGGCAGCTCTGCCGTCAGCAGCGCCAGCGCCTGGGCGGCAGGGAAGGGCGGCCGAGCAGCGCCAGCACCTACTTGAGGTGGTGGAAGTCGTGGAATTCCGGCGACGGCAGCAGAGGCAGGTGGTAGCCGCAGTGCGAAATGCTCGTTGCTAAAAGCGCCAGGGAGAACCACGCTGCGATGGAAGCGATGTGAGACCCCATGATCATCGGGCCGGTCATGACAGGTAATGTGTTGGAGAGCTGGAAATAAGAAGCAAGCTCCACCTCATTAGTGGGTCCACAAAATGCAGACTCCCCTCCTAGGAGCTGAGTTGCTTCACTTGGAGGATACATTGCATGAGTTCTGTGCAAATACTGCAAACGTGAGACCCCTCTGCAAATGCCTCACTGAAACACCAAGCAAAGAAACAATTTGCTCTGAGGCAACTGGGCTGTGCTTGCTGCAGCACATACCAACCATCCAAGCTCCCTAAGCTTGCAGTAAAATTTAGATGTGAAATCAAAGAAAGTGTGCAAGGACAGCAGTTTTAATAACTCTCCCTGGAGTCAGAGCTCTGGATTTGACCTTTGCTTTGGAGTAATGCTGAAGCTGCTCTTGGGCAACCTGGCCACTGGCCTGTGGGCACCTGCAGTTAAACGTAGCAATGTGGTTAATTCCAACTGCACCAATTCAGTGTGTGCTACCAGCAGCACAAGCGGCTCTCGTTGCCCAGACCAAGCTTACTGCACTAGCTGGGTTCAGCTGCACTCTGCAATCTGAACACACTGAAAATTCAGCACGCTGTTGTAGCTGCCACAGAGCTAGTGCTGCAGCTCAGGACTTGTTAAAGGAGATGGTACTTGGATATGGAATGGAGCTGCTGACTGTACACTCGCTTTCCTTCCTTCACCAGTCATCCTCACCCCATGGAAATCACGTTCCATGCAGGAACTGGGGAGTGACGAGCGACCACTTACTATGTGCTCCACGGGGTGAGCATAAATGGAGACGACGCCAATGGGGGCTGTCCATTCGTGGTGCTTCTTGTGAATGTGCTTGTACAGGAGGGGCAGATGAGCAAGCCTAAGTAGAGAAAACAGAAGTGCTGGTTTTGAGCCACATGAGAGGAGCACAGAGCCACATAACACTGAATTTCTGCTGCAGGCTTCCTCACACTTCTCCTTTTAATGCACAGATTTTTGAGACACTGGGAATAACAATGTAGGACTCGGTTTCCCTGTCACTGTCGTTGGACCTGTACTCAATAATTAGGTCCATTGGCTGCTATTAAACACGAAAGTCCAGATGGCTCAAACCTGGCTGTACTTTGTGGGAAAAGATTCACTTTATTTTCACCATTCTAGTTTTCTCCTACTGAATCTGTTAAAGACAGGATTTTAGATTATGTGGACTCTTATTAAGAAATTGCCTTCTTAGGTTCTCTGTGTGCATTAGTCCAAAAGACAAATCTACATATTTCTGGGAATGCTGTGCCTATTGCTGTCTTAAAAGAAGGGTATAATTCTTAACCTTAAAAGCCTGGGGACAGGGAATGTCCCATTCTTGTGTTCAGCTCACCTGTGTGAATAATAGAAGAGAATTTCTTCTATGAAGGTGAAGATGCTGAGCTCCAAAAGGAACCAGCGGAAGGTGGGTAGTTCCACGCTGAAGGTGTTTCCCCACCACTTCATGAGGTAGAACATGGGTATAAGCATAGGGAAGGAGACAAAGAACTGATTGCACAGCGCTGTGTATATTGCTTGCTGTAATTTCTTTGTGTCCACCTGCAAAAGAGAAGTCAGGACTTCAGGCTACACCAGAAGCAATGTGATTTGGAAATGGCAGGAAAAAAAGCCTTTAAGGTGCACAGTAGCTTTTTTTTCTTCATATTAGTTTGCGTATCAACTTCTTAATAAGCAGTGAAATAATTGAGATCTAATCAGTAACATAAACACAAAATCTGCCTTCCTCTCTGCAGCTAATGTGCAAGACTCAACTTGGTTGTTCATGAGTCCTATCTCCTTCCAAGAGAATTGCTTAACAGCGTCTCCCCTCCTCTCCAAGCCTGAGACTGCAGGAAGTGTTTAGCCAGCAGCAGAGGCAGTGAGAAATACTTACAGGATCATTCTTGCCCAGCTGGATGCGATACCGAGTAATGAAATTTGGTTTTCCTGTTACATCAGCCACCATAAGGATACCATTGAAACTCCAGAAAACAAGACTGGGAACCAGCGCAGCACCTGCAACAGGAGGAAAAGGTAGGGGGTTGTTAACAAATGGGAGATATGGGCAAATTTGAGACAAATTACAATGCCCAGAAGGCCCTGGCAGGAACCCAGCTGTGTGAGGGGTGTGTTTCCTGTCCTGAGATGCTTTCAAACAGAATGAAGGTACTTTCTGACATACTGTAAGACCTAGGAGATCGCAAGGAAGCTACAGCATGCAATGTCCCCTAGACTGAAACTTGCCAAAACTGAGGGTAAGAAAGGGCTCTTCTGGGAGGTTGTGGTGCCCTCTGTCAGGGATGGGTTTTAAATACAAGTTAGAGATGACTGAGAGATCCTTGTGTCTTGCAACAGCCCTGCAGGGCCTGTTTACCAAGCATTGGTGACAGGCTAAGTTGTATAGCTCCAAGAGTAAAGAGTAAGTTGTATAGCAGCAAGAGTAGAATTCACAGATTTGCTTTAATTTTCACTAATTATTTCTACTGAGTCATTCAGTTCTCACTGGAGAGCAAAGGGTGTGGAGTAAAGACATTTCTGTACTCTCAGCAACAGCTAAAAGATGAAAATTATCATCTGTGTAAGGTATCTAATAAGAATTGGTCCAAAGGAAGCACTGTGGTACTGTGTCAGTTGAGGATGGCTTTGAGGCCCCACATGCATTTTTTCAGGAGGGGAAGGCATGTTCATTGTCCCTCTTTTACAGGCAATAGCTGAATGGCATCCTTCATACAGAGGAGGGCTGTTAACCTGAGAACTCACCAAATAAGAAGATTGCCCACTCCTTTCCCTCAAAAAAGTTGTACAGCTTTAGCCATTTTGCTTGCCAGAAATGGCCTGAAGTCTCCCATATCTCCTGTACGTACCTGTGGGAATAAGTGTTCTTAGTCACCCATCCTTTAATCAACCACTTCTCCCATCTCTGTCCAAAAATGTTTCTCCTCAGGCCTTTTGTATGAATAATCTTACCAAGAAACAGAGTTCATTAAAGCAGTGAATGTGAGCAGCCCCACAACCAGGACATAGGTGGCGATCCTCACGGCATCCCAGATCTTTTCTTCCTGTGAGCAAGCAACAACAGTAAGCAGTTTTAATTTAATTAAGTTTTTACTTCGAAAAAGAGGAGGTAAAGTTGGCCATTGTAGCATGGCCTTTGTTTCACAGTTACAAAGCAGCTGTAGGACACTGGGTGTTGGGAGTGGAGTGCACATGCACATCCATCTCCCGTGCCCACACAGAGCTGAAGTGTTACCAACACCAAACTTCTCTGGAATAACTAGAGAGAAAAGGGAACATTGACGTTTTCCCTCCCTGTTTTTATTGGTTGTATTTCTCATTATCTATAGGATTATCTAGGGCCTGGGGGTAAGGAACTCTCTTGCTCTGCTGGTATATTCTCCCTCCCACTGTGTAATACACTGTCCCCTTGCAGCAGCAAAGAACTCTTGTGTATGGATGACCTCATTAACAGCTCCAATTAATTCCCAACTGCTTCTCTCAGCATCATTTTTGGCTTTGTAGGTTGATTCTCAAGTCACTCATGTACACTTAAGTTTGCCTTTTGTTCCCAACAATAACAAAGGTCTAATATGAGAAATTACTTCTCCCCTACATACTATCTGTCTTTTACAGCAGCCCAAATTGGAATTAGTTCCAGAGTCCAGAATTCTTAGGTTGGGTTTTCTTGATTGATTACCCATAATATTCATCTAAAAGGTACAAGATAAAAAAAAAAAAATGCAATTCTAAAATACCATAGTATAATAGCCAGCTAATATCTCGTTTGCAATTCCCTCTTTCCTGTTTAACTGTGTTGCTGTGCTGCAAAAACAGACTACAGTAAAAATAGCATGATTCATAGTTGCCCTCCTGTTTGTCTCCTGTTAAAGAAGACAAACAAGAGTGACAACTCACTAATAAATGTTGAGTGCACGTGTGTTTACAGTAATGCAATACAGGGAAGCCCTCTCTATACAGCTTTCAGCATTAAGAGCTCTTTAAAATTCTGTTCAGCAGTTACAGGATATTTACCATCACTGCCCAGAACCTTTATGCAATACTTATCTGTCCTGGGATAAAACTTTGCTGATAAGCACAGAAAGTTTCCTTGTCCAAACAAACATTTGTTACTGTCATCTAGGTTTTTAATCAAATCAGCAACTGCGGAGGAAGCAATTTAAAGGACTCTTGCCCTACAGCCCTAGGTTTGTGAACCCTATAGGCTTAAATTAAAATTAAATATAATTGTGTGCCACCTTTGGCACTGAGTGTACTGGACTAGAAATGCAAGGCTGGTGCAAGAGCTCTCCCAGCTTCAGACAGCGCACGCTGGATTTGGGGCTGGAGATTTGCTCCCTTAGCATTTTCATGCTTCCTGTTCCATCCACGTGACAGCTCCTAAATGCTGATATAAGGTAAGAATTCCTTAATCTTTAGACTCTGTACTACTACCTACGTATCTTTTGGGGGAAAAAAAAGTTACAAAAGCTATGTGAGGCTTACAGCACCTTAAGAAAATAGTGTCCTATATATCGTTTTTCTTTTTCTTTCTTTTTATGGAGAAAGACCATATCAAAGAAAAGCACT
>JAVCKT010032531.1:2944-13437 GCA_032273925.1 Rhynchotus rufescens
AAACGTGTCTAGAAATGCAGTGATCATTAGGTCCTGCCAAGCAGCTTTTTCATCCAGGTTGTTGCCCATGTGGCTGCACTACCCCGCAGTCTTGCCCTGACTCACCAGGTGCCCCTGGGGAGGCGCAGAGAGGGCAGGACAGCTGCGTTGCATTGCCAGCCACAGTGACCAGCACCTGCATTTGGGTGGGCCCAACATGAGCCCACCCAAAGCCTATTTTCTTTGCTGCTTCCATGCTTCTCTGCATGTCAGGATGCATCAGATCCACAAAATGAGATAATCTGGTACCAAAGGTATATCCAGAAAGCCTTTTAGTGGCAGTTCTTCAGGTTTCTATGTACAGTTGTATGGAATATTTGGTGTGACTCTGAGGATTTCTTTTTCTGTTCTTCTAGTTGTCCACTGCATGGAAGAGAGAAAATTAGTTGTCTGCTTTTTCAAAAGCAGCACCTAAATGGTTTACCTGGTTAAAAGCGTTAACAAGATAATGCCTTTCACCTGTCTCTTGTTTAGTTCTAGACTCACACAGGTGTTTTCTCTTGGCAGCAGGGGGATGGGGGCTGAATGTTAAGGAGAAACAGAAGTGACTTGAATGCCCCTGGTGTCAGGGATGCTGCTGAATGCAGGGATGGAGCTTGCTCAACTGCGTTTGTTCTGTTTGCTTGAAATCTTCACAGGACTATATAGCTGCATAGGTGGGCTCTTTTATTTATCAACTTTTAGGTAAAATGCAGTAGAACTGGATAGAGTAACTTTTGTTGTGGTTCTGATAGCTTTCCATCAGCAAACTAAAATGGTCAAGATGAGATGTCGTTGCATGTTTTATCACTAGACTGAATACTTTTATGAATGGTACTGCAGATATTGAAATATTAAGTACTAATTTTGAAGTATTAAGTACAAATTCAATTTTCATGCTTTCTGTTTTAAGTTCCTATTCAGCCTAGTTTTTGCTATACTTAGATTTAAGGAGAGCAGTTAGTGAATGTGGGAAGGAGAGAAATCTCAGAAAACCCACGTAAACTAGGAAAATGAAGCAAGTCAACAACTTCTGGTTAAGATTATATGCCTGTTGTCTTTGTTGAAGAAAACAGTTGGCAGATTTGGTGTTTGCCTGCTGCTTTTGAGTATATCATTATAGCAGATCATTTGAAATTAAGCTTTAATTGTCAAATGACAGTGTTGCTGTGAGCCAGGTGCACAGGAAAACTGTAATGCATTATTTTTTTGGGGTGGGAAGGAGGGAAATAGTAACAGAACTGTTAATACCCACCTTGCACCCCTTCCACCTGCCTTAAACATCTATTTGTTTAAATTCATAGTTGATCACAAACTAGACAAAAGACTGTGTGACTGTCGTGCTGTGTCTGGGGAAACACCCATTTCTTCCCATTTCTGAGCCAAGTTGCAGGTACAGTGGGGATGATACTGTGCCCAATGATACTGTATTAAAGGAATGTTCTTTGGAGAAAGGAAGAGATCACCTGTAGCTGACAATAGATGTCAAATGTCTGATGTCTGTCTTTTTCTATATTCATTAACAGGTAATTTTAATCCTTAAACCAAAAAAAAACCCTTTTACTTTCAGACCATATACTATGTTTCATAAACAAATCTAATAGTATGGAATGCTGTCTTCTTTTTCTCCTCTAATAAAGAGGGACAATAGGAGCTTTAAGGCAAAGGATTTGTCATAATGCTTAATGCAAGACTCTAATTATAGTTATTATTAGTGGCTTTGCTTCACATGGAAAGCTTTATATTAAATACCTTGACTGTATCATAACTTTAATGCTTTCAGGGTGTGTGTTAAAATGCAAACTGTGCTACCTATTCTAGGCTTTAATAATATTCATAATATGACACTAAATCCCTGAGGAGGTGGTGGAAACTTTTCTTTTTCCTGAAAGAGGTGGTAGGGGCTTGGGTTCTTGTACCTTTAAAACAGGACTTTTCTTTAAGAGCTGTGGGATCCTTGGTACTTGTTAGTCCCAGGGTTGTGGAAACTAAATCTCAGTGTTCACTGCCTGTTGGGAGGGCTACAGTATTAAACTGGGTTGATATAGACTATGCAAATGCTCTGTACATTTGCAGTGCATCCAAAAATAAGAATCATGCAAGGTGATAACTTGGATAAAAATTTGATTCAGATGCATCCTTCAGGTATGAATCAAGTTCAGCCAGAGATAATCTGCTTGCACTAGTGAAATAAGCTCTAATCCAACTTGTCTATCAAATGGGAATTAAAATCAGTGAATATGTAAATGCAGCCAAGATGGTGAAAGAACTGCGTTTGTGGGGAGGAAATGCTTCCCTTTCATCCATGGAAAACAGAGCAGAAAGTTCTTAAAAGGGAAGGCTTACCACATTTTGAGGAGGCAAATCACTAGTGTGGCCCAAGAATTGCTTTGCAGTGGTAGAAGCAATGGGTATCAGCACGTAGTGCTGAAACTTTGTTGCATGGGTTATGGTAAAACCTTTTGAACTTCCTGCTCTTGCTTATCTTCTCACAGAATGCAGTTAAGGACGACTTAGTCCTGTAAAGTTTCTTTAGGAAGTGGCGAGGCCTGAGAACATTATTTAGTTGGTCTGTTGGATACTTCATCAAGCTGGTATGTGTCTCATTTTGTAAACTCTTAAATTATTGCCTCTTAAGTACTACCTCTTTGTCATATTGGCTCTGCTGTTTTAACTTATTCTCTTGATTAGGCAGAAACTACTGCATGATTTCTATCCCTCTCTCCAGTCTGGAAGAAGTTTTTGCAGGTGTAAAACTAGAAGTGTAGAAATGAATTCTGACCCTTCTAAAGTTTTCTGTCTGGAGGTGAAGGAGTTCATCTAAGTGAGATCTCTCCTTATCTTAGCAATTCAACTTTCTTTTTTTTTTTTTTTTTTTTTTTTTTTTTTTTTTTTTTTTTTTTCTCTCTTGTAAACTAGTTGTTTTTGAAAATTCTAGGATTTTTCTTTACTAATGAGGCTTGCTATTTTGGTATCTTTCTATCACTTAGTGATGCTTATATGTGATGGGCAAAGGAAACAATTATGAAGTGCAGAGTATTTTCTGCTGGTTAATAGTACTTTCAACTTAGCTTGCTAAATTCTTTATTTTGAAATGTTTACCAGTTAGGAGGTTATAAGAAGCTGTGAAAATTAAGATCTGTAGTCAGACAAGGCAACTTATCTGTCAAATCTGGAAATTGAATTAAATATTTTTTAAATGCTGTAACCTTCAGGTAACACGCCCAGGTGTCTTCCTTAAATACCAGCAGATGATGCAGCAGGTTGCATGATTAAATCATGCAGACTCTTTCTTACCCTGTGCCCTGAACTGGACAAGTTGGACGTCTTTTTTGTAAGAGTAGGTAGTAGGTAAATACTCTTCTGATGCTGGTGAGCCACCATTTTTGTTTGTAGTCTTTTTAAAAGCCATTTTGGAGACTGCAGTAAAAACTTAGAAGAACAAGATGATGATCTTGGGAAGTAGTCTGAAAATAGTTGGAGTGTTTTTGAAGGTTCACGAAGCCAAAGGATGACTTAGCAGTGGAAACCTGTGAGTAGCAATGTAGAGTTTTGTTCCATTTTGCTCACCTGAAAGCTTTTTTTTCCCTCCTCCCTTAGGCAGGGTGTAGTTTGCCACTGTTCCGAGCCGCAGCTGGATCATAAGGTAAGAAGTGCTGTAACAGTGAGGCCGAGCAGCTGTTTGAAGCTCACATTGCTAAATGAGTGGTAATAAGCTCCTAGAAGGTTGCTTTACCATTTGCTTTAAATGATTCCTGGTGAAAAAGCAGCTTTAGAAATCTTATGTGAGCACAAAATCTGCCTGATAAAGAATCTTCTTTCTTGACTTCCATAAGGAATATATTTTTAAAAGACTTAAAAGCATTGCTAAATATTGCTTTAGGTCTAGAGAGGACCTTAACATTGCGTGGGTTTAATGTTCTATTGTTATTTGCTACTGGCCAGTTACTGAATGTGCTTTAATGTTTATGTCAAGATAATGGTGTGAAGTCTAATGCAGCTGCCAGTGCTGACTCGACATGAAAAGTTTAGTGACAAGTGAACTCCATCAATGGACTCTTGCTTAACTCTTGTTTGACAGATCATGGCAGTTGTATGGTAAAGGAGTTAAGTGTAAGGTGGAAGAAAATTCAATAATTCAGTTGCCAAAAAAAACCCCGATGTGATATTTGTATTCTGTACTCCAGTATTTTGAGTAAAGTTTTTCTTACTGGTTCAGAGGAATCGATCTGGAGAGCTGTATTCCTTCTGCACCAGTCTGAAGGACTAAAACCTACAGCTGAGGTAGCATTTCCCTCGAGATCAGTCTTGCACTCTAATTGTACTGGTCATCACATGGAGTCTGTTAGCAGCTATTGCTGTTGTTCTTGCCAAGTATTTGAAGGGCATTTCCATCAATTCTCTGTGGACTAGTGTGTCCCCAGAATATGGAAATGTCTGTGCTATTTGCTTCTACTGACAAATACATGTGAGAGGGTTGCAGGTAACATGGTCTGCTTGGACAAACTTTTGTTTTGCATCTTTGTAGACAACGGTTGGGAGCGTGCACATAAGACCTTACCTTGTATAGGCTCTAGGCTCTTCTTGTTTCTTACACAAGGAAGTGACAGTTTAAGTGATCACTTATTCATAGTGCTGGCTTTAAATGGGTTGTCCGTTTTTTTCTTGCATCTTAAGGGGCCGATACCAGTTTGCTATGTCTTTTTGCCAGTGACTCAGAATTTTTTTTTCTTAAGACTTTTTCTCTTCTATAATTCCTTCTCCCCATGCCTAAGGCTGTACTAAAGAGGGTGGCCAAAAATCAGGAATTATGATTTCTGCTCCTCTGCTTTTGTTCTTTTTGTCTTTGCTGGAATGGGCTAATGTGGAGACAGCAGCATCTTTAGTGACAGGACTATGTTTCCCTGTCTTTCCTACTCGCTTTGGGTACGTTTTAGCATTTAGAATTGGGGCATCTGGCTCAATGGACAGACCTCAGTGTGGGGCCAATGAGAGGGTCATGTTCTAAGTAATGCAGTTAGATACATATGGAATTTTAAAAATTGCTTTAGCCAGTAAACATAAAATACCATTTACTTGGCTCAGTTGTAATTATTAAGTGTTATAAGAGAGGATCTTTACAGCTAACTAAAGGAGGAAGTTTAAAAATATTTCCTTGAAGCCGTACTCTGCTCTATCTTTCATTTCAACATAATTGTGTAACTGCTTTTTAAACAAGAGAATGTAAAAACCAAATGAATTGAAAACACTTGAAAGGCATCTTATTTTGGTTGCTTGCTTGTTTAATGGCATGTGTTGTCATATGCATTATCCTCTTGTTTTGCAAATGACTTGTGTGCATACTTTAAAGTTTTAGTTTCCCGTTAAAGACAACATAATCCACAAACACTTTATCTGCAAATTGTTCTCTTGAATATATACAACAGCAGTGCCTTTGACTTAGAAGGTCCATTAGACACACGTGTGCCTGGGCCACACACCTGTAAAAGGAAGGCTTTTATTTTGATCAGTGTAGAGAAAACTGAGCAAAGGGAACATCCGCAGTGACGGGGGTGGCTTCTGGAGATGTTTTGTATTGCAGTTGTGTTGTTCAAACTCCTCAGTGTCTAGGTGATGCATGGCTGTAGCTCGTAGATAAGACTCATAGAGATGAGGCATGGAACCAGTGTAGCAAATTTGCTAGGCTCGTATCAGATGGGTTAGGGACTATAAAAAGATGGTTGTGGCAAGCAAGGAGCAGGGCCCAGTGAGATGTGAAATGGGTGAACATTTAAAAAAAAAAAAAAAAATCAAGAGCAGCCTTCATTTGATTGAGTCATCCACTCTATAATTTGCACTTGAGCAGGAAATACGAGGTAGTTTTTCTTTAACTGCTTCATCTCTTCTCTCTAGGTATGCCCTTTGTAGCAGGGGCATCACCCCCAAAAGATTAATACATGGCTTGGTAATATTTTGGTTTGGCCAAGCAATACTTCTGGTATCTGAATGATGGTGCTTTTTTTTTTCTTTTTTCTTTTTTTTTTTCTTTTTTTTTTTCTTTTTAATCTTAGCAATGCTCTATTTTGTCAGTGAAACTTTTGCTTAAACTAAGGCTTCTGTCTAGCAGAAGGCTAAGGTTGTTTGGGCTGTGTGTTTGAGAAAGCTTTAAAAAATAACCTTTTAAAGCAGTGGAAATTTCCAGGCTTCACAAAAAAAAAAAAAAAAAAAAAAAAAAAAAAAAAAAGACATATGAAATCTGGTCTAATAACTGCTTTGCAAGAAGAGAGAAATATGAAAGGGAACCGCAGACATTCTGGATGTCAGCCTGTGAAATTTTCCACTATTTCCTTTAATAACATGCAGGCATGCTTATATTGCTGGAATTTCAGTTAGAGGTCTCATTCTGACTGAAACTCCCAGCCGCTTGCTGAGCAAATGCTCCCTGTAAATGAGTTGTTAGGAAAAATACTTCTCATTTGTAAGAGCTTGTATAAATTGATTGTTGAATATTATATTAATCCTGTCTTCCATTTCTGGTATTACAGTTTGCATTGACTGTTGCTTTTGCTAGCATATAAGATGCTCTCCTCAAGTGGCATTGTGTTTCTGTCTTCTGGTAATCTAGACTAATATCTCCAATAAGGACTGTGTGCTACTAAACTGGAAATCTTAATTTTCATTTTTATATAATAATCAAAGGTAGCCATTAGGAAAGACATCCTGTACTAATCATATTCTTCTGTAAATTAACTAACCTTAAAACATTTTTTTAAATAAAATCCTTGCAGTTTCAAGTACACTAGTGAAAATAAAACTAAAGGTTCTGCAAGTTCCTCCCCATTTGTGTAGCTCGAAGCTCCTTTCAGCTAAATTCTCCTTGTTTACCGTAAGGTGCTCTGACCTTTCTCCAACATCTAGAGGACTCCGTACTTCGAATGTACCTTGTCTTTCTGTCACTACAGATATTCATTGTTGACTTATGCTCTTTTGGGTCAAACCCTAAAGAATCCTTTATATTAAATTTTTATGTATTGCTGAAGTGCAAGGAGTGGGAGCTTGGGTGGTGTCCTGGGCAAAAGCAAACAGCATCACAACAAACTGACTGCTGGCATGAGCTGAAAAATACAGCAACAGAGGCCTCTGCCCTTCCGAACCCTTCCCAGCGGCTCAGGCCAGGGTACCCAGTTGGGCTTCCTGCCTTTTGCCTCCTTTCCTGCTGCTCTGCACCTGGGGCTCCTGCAGTCCTCAAACTGATTCCATTGGGAATTGTCCTGGCCCCAGCAGAGCCACCCAGACCATGTCTTGCCACCTGGTTGCACAATCACCAGCATTAGTGCAAGGGAGGGGACAGGGTGGGGCTGGAGCATATGCGGGTTATAAACGCTTCAGCTTCATGAAACTCTTGCAAAACTCTGTTTCTGGAATAAGCAGGTTGTGGAAGAGAGCCTCGAGCAAGACCTGGGCACAGGGGAAATTCAGCACCTTTTGTCTGCACTGGGACTTGAAACTTAGCAGAGGTGACGGAGTTAACAATTGCATATTGTTACTGGTAGTTTCTTATCTGCTGTATCTGCACTGGAAAATTAACTTTATTTGAGTCAGGGAGTAAGTAGGTGTATTTAGTGCTATTCTGAAAACTGGTATTAAGTAATTGGCAAGTGTTTAATGAGAGTTTGTTCCTAGCGTAACTCGGATATTACTGAGCAGAATAACCTACTGAAGGGGGTAGGTACAGCAATAATGCTAATTTGGGCTGGAATTAAGCTATCAATGGATGACCTCTGTAGAGGCTCAGGAAATCAGTAGCCTGATCGCACTGGGTCTAGTGTTGAAACATTTTTTTTAGCTGGACTGTGGGAATAGGGAACTTTTAGGGACTGTGGGAATCTGTTGCTCCTTGTTGTGAAAGAACTCCCTGTTTCTTGTTTTTCTCCTCTGCTGTTTTCATGAGACAGGCATCTTCTGTAGGCTACTGCCTATGGACATGGTGGCTTCTAGGCTGAGTCTAAGGACTAAGAACAGAGTGAAGATCCCAAGTATTTGGTGACATGTGTTTCTCAGTGAATTGGCAGAGTAGGCAAGTTTACTCTGCAGCATGGGTGACATTTAACCTTTAAGTGGAACTATCACTTAAGCTTATACTTTCACACCATCAAAATTAGAACTTTTTTTGTGAAGACTTTTATGTAGACAAAAGCAAAAAAGGCAGGTGAGGATGGCAGTACAGAACAACTTTGAAATATAGCTGTGTGTTTTATACCAGGAGTATCTTTTACGCTTAGGGCTAAATTGCTTCCAAAGTTAACCTGTGCAGCTAGGCCGAAATAAACAGCCCCCAGGAAAGCAGAAGACAAATTATTGTACTTGATCAATATGTTTACCCTAGGAAGCTATTGCTAAATAGAACCATATTGCGTGTTTATATGGACACTTGTCCAAAAGGACATCTGCCAGTGCCTGCACACAGATTGATGGGACACATGGCAATTCAGTGTATGGTCGTCTCGCCCGCACCTTCACAGACGCAATTAGACGTGGGGAAAAGTGGCCTGTCATGGTAGTGACTGACGGGATTGTCAGTCTCAAATGGTACTTTTTTGAGCCAAGATGGCAGTCCCTAGACCCTTAAAAGCCTCACAGTTGAACCCTTTTGATCGGTGTTAAGTAATTGTGCTGCAACAGGCAGTTGCCAAGATAATGGTGAGTTCTTGGATTTAGACTCATGTTGAGTGTCTGCTTAGTATTGTCAGGAAACTCTTTACTTTCTGTCTGCTGTCTTTTTTTTCATGTGCATGTTAATTTTTACCAGACTTTTGACTACTGACTTTGACTATTTCCTAGGCCTATGACTATTCCAGTTAGTTCTCAGTTAGTTTGAAACTTTATTCAAGTGGTTGAGGTTGCACAGATGAAACAGCCTTCCAGCATGCAAAAGTAATCCATTAGGCAAAACAGGAGCACAAGTTTGCCATGGTGAGGCTCCAGAATGCTTATTTGTAGCAGAAAATTTGAGAAAAGACAACAAACTTTCTCAAAACCACGTGATATTGCAAGTCTGTTTCAGTGGACTGGTTTCCTGCAGCAAGGGCAGCTGTGGATTAGCCCACTTCGAGTAGCTTCAACTGGCAGTGCTCTGTGTGTGTGTTGTTTCAGTGTACTACAGTTAACCCTTACACTGTGTGGACTCATAACCTTGGCTACTCATACTGCATTTATTGTTGTCTACCACAGCATAAGAGGGTTTGAAAATAACTCTTAAAAAAAAAAAAAAAAAAAAAAAAAAAAAACCAACAACAACAAAAAAAACCCTAGTGACTTCCTCCTTAAATATTGAGGCACTAATACAGGATAGATGTACTTATTATAGATCTGTTGTAGCAGATTGGTGGTGTCAGCTGAGGATGTACCACATTTGTGGTGGTGTTACTATGGCAACTGCCTTGGAAGAGCCCTCTCAAGGTCACTCATCAGTTGTAGCCTGGAGTGCTTGCTTCTTAAGCAAAATATCTACACCCAACAGATAATTCGGAAAATGAGCACTTTGCATTGAAAAAGCAACAATAGGAATGCAAAGCAGTATTTTCTTTCTGGGCTGAGGGAAAGGAGATTCTCTTTAATTGCCTTCTGTACATTCATGCAGCAGCTATTTGAGGACTCTCAGAATCGTTGGGGGGATTTTTGTTGAAATGTAATCCATAAGTAATCTAGTATTAATGACGTAAAAATTGTTTGTCTTTAAAAAATGCACCTCCCCCCCAGCGAGGGAGAGGGGGGGGGGGGGGGAAGAGAGATTTTAACCTGCAGAAGCTGGAGGTGGTTTTTGAGAGAAATTAGTGACCAAGACAGAAGCTTAAGGTAATAAAACAACTGCCTACACTGAGGAAAATTTAGACAAGGTAGCGAAAATTGTAATCCTGAGAATTTAGTGCTCCTCATATTTAAGGTCTTCTTGTATGAGACATCCAGGTGCATCCTTGCATCTAAATCAATGTGGCTGCATTTAGAGAATATCAAACACTCTAGCAGTGTTTTCAGTCTGATACACACTGATTCAGAGACAAAGCTAGACAAGGAAATGTTCATTAAGTTATCTTACATCTGAGGTTATAAGAGGTTATATTGTAGGACATGAATGTAACAGATTAAAAGTTGATTGGAGTGAAAAAGCGCTATTTTGTTGTTTCAGATGGTAGTTACAACTGAGCAGTGAAATGCTACCATATTTTAGCTTTTCTTTTTCCTTTTTGGTTTTAAACTTAGTTTTGTTTTGCCTCATACTTTGAACTAAAATAACTGCTTGCTAGCAACACAAGCTGCCGTTGGACTCAGCAGTTGATATTATGGCTATCTAGGCTTCAAACCTCTTTTGCAAAGTGGTTAAGCTTTTTTTTTTCTCTTGAGAACCTATGCCCATCTGTTATGTCGTTGTACTCTTGAGCTCTTCTCTCTTCCCAGTGCCCATTCTTATAACGGAGAGAGACAGCAGCAGTTTAATC
>JAVCKT010032534.1:0-14471 GCA_032273925.1 Rhynchotus rufescens
AACTGCCAAGTGACTTGGATGCATGAGAATCAGCAATACACACCTGCCCACACCTTCCTGATGGACTTAATTCATGCTCTGATAATGCCCTGAAGTTTCCTTTGGACCAGTAACTAAGTATTTGTGATTGGTAGCACATTATCTAGACTCCTCCTTCTGTAGTAGTATTTGTTTGGAAAAGAACAGCCTTTGCGGGATGACAGAGGACACGGTGGTCACTTAATCAGGATGCTCCTCACCAGGGCTGTCCTGACTTTGCTTCCCAAGGGCAGGGCTAGGAACTTCTCAGCCAAATTTGGGCAGCTGTCTTGCCAGTTTGCACCCAGTAAGTCATGGTGTTATGTTCCAAAGGGGAGACAGTTGCTCCTTGCGGATACTGGAGCTTGTCCCCATGTTGAAGCTCTGCTCCAGCTGCCCCTTCTTGCACTACAGATCCCAGATTTTGTTCTTCTCCCAGGAAGGTCAGACTATGGTCGACAAGTGCAGCAGCAAGGAAGAGCTTGGAGACTCTTAGACATGGCACTTCTGAGTAAAACTAATGATTAATTGCATGAGCCAAGGCAACAAGTTGTTGATCCTGACACAAAACATCTCTAGAGCCAGCACATATACTTCTCTAAACTAATAAAGCAGTAAAAGTGAATAGAAGGAAATAGCTGACCAATAGAAATGTATTTAGATTTTTTTTCCAACTGGAAAAGCAATTACTTGAAATGTTTAGGCCAATGATGAGCTGAACTTGCTCCAAATCTACCAGAAATGGACAAAATCAGAACACTGCTCAGAGGACCGTGCAGTTACTGATAGTGAATCCAGTAGCTTGTGACTCTCTCCCACTGTACTCCAGTGTGAGGATGCAGGGCTTGTGTGGGGGTAAGACCAACCATTGCCAACATTGTTCTTTGTCACCTAAAAGTTTGGCTGGAATAGCTACTGGTTGAGATGACTTTATCTTCCCTCTGCTTTCATAGTAAGGGACTTAAAAAGGAAATGCAAATTCATGTTTAATAGGGAAGAATAATCACAGCAAGCCAAGCCTAAAGTTATAAGGCTTAAGTAACAATCATCTGCATATTTTTCACCATTTCTTAAATTCTCATCCAGGATTTTCCTTAGTGCTTTTCAAATGCCTAATAGAGTCTATTTTCCAAGCCAGCTTGCTCTAGATAAATGAGTGGATCCGATTCCAAATCCTCTAAGGCTTGACTTTCTCTGTCAAATGCTAAAGAATATAAGGAGGGAATTCCTATCAAGTTCAAACCCAGCATAGCTGTATGCATAGGAATACTGTAAAAATCTAAACTGATTACTAGCCACTGTGGTGATATCAAACTGATTACTGGATAAATAAATATTCTGCTTGGAGATAAAGCTGAAGCTGTGAATGCTGAATGCATGTACTTGGGGAGGGTTTTCTTGTTGGTTTTGCAACCAGAAGCTTGCCTGCATATGAATGCAAGTCTGTTCTACAAGTTGCTCTTTGAGGCCAAAGGATCCCAACCATTCTTGGTGTGGTGCTATGTACCCAGGCAGCCTGCTCACATAGGGCCTTTGTTTGGAGGCTGGAAGTGCAAGTTATTCATGTATGGAAAAACAGGTGGCTTTGGACTGCGGATCTTTGAGCATGTACTGCCATGCACTTTTGTCCATGTACTGCTTGGGCACTTTTTTTTTTATCTATTATATATAAAAGTTTCTTCTAAATTGCTGCGTATCAAAAATGATCTGGATCCTTGCAAGAGCAGAGCAGCATGTGCCTGGGTTTGGAAAATAGCTGGGGAGAAGTTCTTTGGAGAGCAGGGGCTCAATCTTACGTTTAAATACTGGTATCAGGGTGGGAAGGGGAATTAGCATCTTCCAAGGTCATGCATGGAGTAGCGCACAAGTAAATAACATCAAGTATTTAAAAAAAAAAAAAAAAGAGAGAGAGAGAACTGTGAGAGTATCTGGGCCTAGGACAAACTCTTGCTGCTGTTTGACCACATATCTGCTGACAATCTTGCAGCTTCTGTAACAGCAGCAGTCAGTGGAAGAGAGGGTCCTATTGTGCAAAGCCCCAGGGTGGGAATTCACGTGCTGGTAACAGTGGCCTCAACAGTGAGCTTGAACAGTGGGAGGGACAGCAGACTGCCCTCTGGGACCAGGCTAAGTTTCCTTCTTTCATCTACAGTTGGACACAGAAGCAAGTGACCACCTGAAAGAGCTCCAGGTGAAGCTGAACAACGTTTTGGATGAGCTGAGTGCAGTGTTTGGTAACAGGTGAGTATAACCGGGTTCTCCTTCCTCAGAGCCTTCCTTTCTTTCACCTGGCCTCACTTATTGACGTTAAGAAAAGAAGCTCATATCAACTATATTGCTTTTTTGTCATGAATTCATGGCCTTTCAGATGCTGAGACCACATAAAGAACTGGGAAGTGTTTTGAGAAGTCTGTGTTTTCTGTATTGCTTTACACAGAAAGGTAACACGGAATTCTCTCAGCTGTGAAATGTGTTTGAAGTACATAGACTAACAGTGCTTGTCAGTAACTCAATTGGCTGCTCCTTTATTGCTCTGAAAGCAGTTTTCAGCTTAGCATTTACGAAGCAACAGTCTTGTTTAAACATTCTACTCTGAACGCATGAAACAGCTGAGTGATTTCTGATTGTTAAATGAATATTGGAATAAGAGGGAAATGGGTTTCGAATTTGAGATTGATTCGGTTGAATGTTGCAACGAATGGTGTTTTCTGGCGTTTCAAAGGGAAAACCTCTTTAAAGAATTGTCAAAAGACAATTTAAAGAACTTGATACCATTTATGTGATTTCATGGTGAATGTAATTTCAGAACGTAATACCGTTTACCTAAGGATAAAAACATGCTCAACTTCATAATAATTTTGCAAAAACAAAAAGATGTCAATTAAGCAAAATCTAGAAATGGAGGGTTCCCAGCTCATCTTCATTGCTCACAATCAGCCCCATTCATTTCATGTTGTCCTTTATAAAAAGATTAATGCAGGCATGTCAAGCTGTACAGCTTAAACCTGGGTGAGGGGAATAAAGAAAATTGTACTAGGTTTGCTTCCTACATCTACAGATTTGCAGCACTTGTAACCCAAAATCACTGTGGGATTTGTCAGTGTCTAGCTGGATTTCAGCACACAGAGCTAAGCAGGTAGCTCCCAGTGCCACTAATGATGGCAAAGCAAGAAGCAGAGAGACTCCAACTGTAACCAATCTGAAACAATAAGGTTCCTTATTAGATAGAGGATGAGTGGGAAATTATAATTAGAGGGTGAGCACTGTTACCTGACACCTGTCTCCGCAGTGTCACTGCTACAAGACAATTAGGGTTGAATCTTGACATTTGCAAATATAATTTAAAGAGATTATTCAGTATCAGCACGCGTGGCAGGCAGTGTTTGAGAGATGTGCCAGCTAGAGATTTAAGCAGCCACAGGGCTCAGCTGCTTCATTTACTCGCTAACATTAACAGAGAATGAAAAGTGGGACTGCAGTTTCCTGCATGAGCAGGGTCTTCTCCTGAAGGGTATAAATGCGGGAGGTAAGACCTATATCCACAGTATTTTGTGCAGGGTTTGCAAGACACTGCTCCTACAGCATGGTGCACACTCGACACTGCAGCTCTCACTTTGCTGCATGTGATGTGATAAAATGGCACTGGCTGGGAAAGTATCCTGCATCCCAAGAGTCCCACCACCTTTGAGTTGAGATTATTACATCTGGACACAGAAACGTTTTCCGCCTTACAGGACTTCTCGGAGAACCAGAATCCTGAAAGAGTTTACCCCTCATGCAAGGCTGATTGCTGTTTTGTTCCTGGAGGCTGCAGGAGGGAAGGAAGAAAATCCTGTAAGAATTAGGGAGCAGAGGGCCCTGCCTGACAGCCCAAGTGAAGTCTTTTTAACTTGCTGTTGGGGAGGGTTCCTCTTGTGCTGTGTGTTTATATGGACTTCACGTTCAGATGAAATTGTTACCACAGTAACTTATTTACCAGTTTTCATCATTGGTGACAATTTTACCTTATAATATTATTGTTATTATTATTATTATATCTTTTAAGAGATGTTACTTTTTTTTTTTCCCTAGTTGGAGGTTTGCAAGTGTCTTGAAGTGGGATGCCACAACTGATGTCGCATTTGGGGAAACTGTGGAGTAGGATTAGTCTGTAATAGAGTAAGGACTGTTGGCAGTGCCAGAAATTCCTTGTCCTGCTTTCCTGTAGTACACGTGATGTGGCTCCCATCTCTGGCAACGCTGTTGTTGAAGCCACAACTGGCAGCTGCAAGCCATCCTCTGCTAAGTGGAGAGGAACAAAAGGGGAAATGGAGGCTGGATGCAAAGAGAACTGCTTGGAATTGCAATGAGAAGCAGTTCAGAAGTGAGCAAGGAGGATCATGAGGCTGGAGGTTGCAATGCAGGAAAGGAAAGAGGTGATGAGTAGGGGAAAGAAGTGTAGAGCAACAGGGCAGTAACAGAGGGAGATGTTTGCACTGGGAAGATGCTTCCTGCTCCATGGGTGTCCTGGTGATTCACACAGGAGGAGCTCAGTCTGCTTGGATTCAAAGCTGACTTCTAAACTTGGGTTCCTGCTCTTAAGCCTTTACCCTAGTTCCTAACACTGCTTTCGCTTCATGTTTTCAAACCTCTGTGCCTTTAGTGGATCACTAAATGTCATTTGTAACATCTATTGCTAGTAATTGTTCTTTTAAATGTCAAAGCATTTCCCTTTGTTCGCTGAATCGTTAGGTTGACTGCCCTGCTGTGATATCCCTCATATCTAACCACTGCATTATTTCATTTTAAATCTTCATAGCAGTAAGAGATGAAAAGTTAACTGCACTTTAATGGCTTACAAGTCACGTTGTTACAGGGGTGCTGCTCATTATATAGCTGAAGCCCACGTGTGGTACTGATAGTTCTGTATAGAATGGATCACAGTGGACCAGTTTCAGTCTGTATCTGGCTTCAGGACATGTCTGTGATTTTAAAAGCTTGGCCTATGGTAGGTCATAGCCAGGTTACTGCCGTGGACTCTCATGTGCTTGGAGTTGTCCATGGCTCATGCCATTTTTCCATATTATATACTGATCTTTATGATATAACACTTTGTGCAGAAGGCAAGTATATGCAAGTCTTTGGGATAAAAATAACTGCATTTCTAGAAAACAACAAAGGATGAATTCTCCTGATGGGCGGAAGGAACAAACTCTTCTCAAGTGTGAGTGTGTTGGTGTTCCCAGGTGGTGGGCTGCTCGTGGATGATGTGCATAAGGAATTGGATAGCATGTCCCTTTATAACAAACACTCTGAGGAAATAAGTGAAAAATCTCAGGATTAAGAATGAATAAATAAGTGTACAGTTTATGGGCTTGGAATGTTTTACCATATGCAGTAGAGGTGAGAGCTGTGCCATAAATAATCTTGTTTGCTTCTTTCTTACCCATCCAGCTTTCAGACTCGTATTGATGAGTGTGTCAAACAAATGTCGGATATCCTCTGTCAAGTGAAAGGAACGGGAAATGTTCCTGCTAATGCCAGAAACACCGTGGCACAAGATGCAGATAATGTCCTGAGGCCGTTGATGGATTTTCTGGATGGAAAGTAAGAGTGTATTCACATATATGCATATCTCATATGTCATCTAATTGGGAATGGGATGGCGAATGGAAATAGCTCCGTGTTCTTGGGTGGTTCTTGAAATGTGTAGCCTGCGAATTGTCAGGTAGAGTTAATGCCTGCCCAAATCTGCTTCTCTTAAGGCCAGGGATCATATATGTCCACAGCTTTCATCCAATACCACACTTCATTCCCAATTCTACCTTCTTCCCTTTGGCAAATATATCTATATTAGCAAAGCACCATGCTTGTCAGGTAGGAGGAAGACTGAGGCATGCAGTAAATAATAAGTTACCTAGCTTCAGTTTTCTCCTTCTGTAATACCCTGTAGCCAGTTAACAAACATACTGTAAAACCTACTTATATTCTAGATGCATTTGCTATTCAGAATCCCAGGATCTCATGTTCAGGTTGTATGTTCTGGCCATATCAAGTGCTGTTTTAACTAACAAATAAATTTTTGCATTAGGTCAGGTACATTCTGCACATCCACCTTGAAGGAATTGACCTAGAGATCCATTGTTTTAATTAACAGTTGCCATTAATGCTATTTGTTATTATTCAACTGTGCAGAGATATTTTGCTGCCATTTGCACATAATTCTTAGTATCAGCTTAACCTTGATCTGTGAAGCGATAGATTTTTTAATTACAGTAGAAATTAATTTTCTTGATGATGTACAGCAGTCCTTTATTTTGAAAGGTGCAGCCAACAATTTTGATAAATACAGTGTGAGAAGTGACGGCTATGTAAAAGTTTGAGAAATAATTGCCTTGCTAGCTCTCTTTCCACATAGCAAGAGACTCTTTGAGGCATTCAGTACATCTAGGACCTGTCTCCTTTCTTTGAGCATTTTCCAGGCATGCCTTTGCTAATTGTGAAAAGTTATCCTCTTGTATCACAGGGAAATGGGGGTACTCTGAGCTTTCCATCCAGCTGCAGAGCAAATCATTTTGAGGGTGGCAATTTGAGCCTGGATTCTTTTCCTCAGGCCTCTGTTGGAAGAAAAGTCTTTTTTTTAATGACTTCTGCCTCCTACCCACATCACATCAGTCCCTACTCAGTTTTGTTCACTTACTGTCTAACCAGCTATGGGAAAATGAGAAATCTGGGAGATGTTACCCAAGGAGGAAGAGTTGGCTACTGCCTATGCACAACTGACCGTAGAACTCCTATTTTGTAGCTCCCCACTGCTGGACCTTGAAGATGGATCTATTATTTCTTAACCTTTTTGGCAACATATACGTTAGTAAAAGAGGAGTAAATGGGGAGGTAATGCAGAACTGCTTTATGTAAAAGGGAACAAGTGTATGGCAGGTGCTTGGTGGTGAAGGCAATTGCAACCAAGTGCAGAGGAATCTGAGAAATGCCTTAATGTAGTTCTAGACGTAGTTTGTTTAGGGACTTCAGCAACTATCAGAAGTTGTGTTTGCAGAAACTTCTGCATAACAGCCTGGGAAGCATTAATTTAGGAATTTAGCGAAGATCATTATAATCCCTTCAACCTTAAAACTGTTTTTCTATATTTGTTTATGACTTTGTCTTACATACTTTGTAGGCCGTATACATCAAGAAGTATCTTCTTAAAAGGACCGGGATGATAGTAACAGATCTCATTTCGGATATTCCCAGTTACCTAGCTAAGATATCAGTGATATTTCCATGATCCTCGGGTCAATAATGAGAAATGGCAGGTCAGAAGAACACATCAATATCATTAGTGTCAAAATCCCAAGGATGGAAAACAGGCTACCCTATGACAAGGGAAGATTTTTCCCGTAAAGCAATCATTAGGAAACATTGTTTTGGATGGGACACTGATTCTCACATACACATCTCCTTTCTCCTCGCAAATTGCATTTCTGCTGCTTACTGAGTTCTTACTCTTGTCTTGCAGCCTGACTCTCTTTGCGACCGTGTGTGAGAAGACGGTGCTGAAGCGGGTGCTGAAGGAACTCTGGAGGGTGGTAATGAACACCATGGAGAAGCTGATTGTGCTGCCTCCTCTGACAGACCACACGGTAAAGCCTTTTCTCCTTCCTCATTCACTTCAGAAAGTGTTACTGTTCCCTGTGTAACAGCTCCTTGACCAGCTGAGTCTTTTGTCCAGATAAATCGACCTATGTGTTAGCTGCTCGGGGAAGGAAAGAGGTGTCTGCAGCCTAGCAAAATAAGAAAGCAGCCCCATTAGCTTCGAGGTTTCAAGCTCTATTTCAAGGTTTGTTTCAAGGGTTGCAAGATATAGAATAGATACGCCAGAAGCACAGGAATCCAATATCTATGATCCAAAAATAGTGGCTGTCAAGACTATCAGATTACGTTGATGAGGAGTGGCAGTCCTTTGAAGAAAGTGTGCATACAGGATTATCTGGCAGTTAGTGTTGGCTTCATGGTGCTAGGTCAGCACCTGTGAACTCTTTTGCCTATTTATCATCATCTTATTAGTCACAATTCTCTCTGTATAGATGTGGTTTAATTTAGGATTCCTTTTTAATGACTCTGAGGTTTAAGTTAGGGCTATCATGGCTTTTGTGTCTCCAGTTGGAAGAGTTGGAAGCATGTCCAGATGGTTTGCCTCAAAGGCAGCTTTTTATATAATTGCTCAACTGCACAGACTTGCTCAATGAATGTGTCAGGACATGTTTTGACACCTTAACAATGGAAAATCAGCCTTTTTCCTAATTTTGAGAAATGACAGCAGCTGATTAACTGTAAGTCATATATGTCCAACTGCTCTGAGGGAGCGCATGCACTTGGTAGGTAGTCTAAAGTCTGGGCTATAACCTTATTATTCGGAAATGATCCAGAACTTCTTTTCATGTCTGCATTGGAGTAGACTAGTGGCTAATTTCTGCTCATGTATTTTATCCTCATGGTGGGCAGAACAATAGTGGTTTTTACTGTTCAGCAGCTGCCTGCATGTATTGAGTGGATTTCTTGAGTTGTAGTCTGTAGAAAAGCAATGTAAACTTGCAATTTCCACTAGGTTTTCCTTGCTTTGGAAGGGAGAAGGTCTTTGGCCTTCATGATGACAACTGTAGAGTTGCTGAGACCCAGTGTGCTGTCGTACCTGCTAATGAGCCCAAGGCACAAATTTGCTAGATGCTCTGAGCTCAGATTTGGAGTGATCATTTCTGTTTTCCTTTGAACTTATAAAGGAGAAAAACACCCTAATTTTGAAAGATGTTGGATCTATATCCCTTTGCTGAACTTCTATATAAAGGAGTCTTTGGGGAGAAATGCTAAAATTATCATGCAAGAGCAGTATTATCATGACCCATTAGGGATGGAAGCAGTGAGATCAAGGGCCTTGGAGGGAACCAGGGAGGAGCATCTTGGGCTTTGTACTTGCTGATTTTTAATTTTAAAGGCAGAGTAGGAGGGTGCTTCAGTGCTGTATCACGAAGAGGGCAATAACTATGTTTAGACAGTTCTAGCCTGCAGGTTGTTGCTTAAGCCACTCTGTTTCTTTTGCTAATTTGTTTTCTTTCTTTGTTTTTTACAAGTAGTTTTGTGTTGCCAGCGCTTCATTTTCAAATTGACTTTTTGTGCAGTGACGCACACCCTCATTTTTCCAAAGTAACGCAAAATGATCACAGCTGGATTTTTAGCAATCTGATGAATTTTATCTTAGTGAGAAGGCTGAGCTGGTCTGATCTGGAAAAAGAGTAGCTGTTCCAGAAAGGCTTCAGAAGCAATAAATGCAAAGCAATAAATGAAAGTTCTCTGCCAGAGGAGGCCCTAGCTGTACCCTGTGCATGTTTGGAAGCTGTTAGATTGAGTTTTCCCACCTAAAACTCCTCTGCAGCTCTTAGGAAGTAGAAGATGCTCCTGGTAGAAGAATTCCTTTTATGTTTGATTTTTTTTTCTCCCTTTTGCAGCTCTAAAAAGTTTACAGAAAGCATTTTTAATGCCAGTTATGGAAAGCAAAAGCAGCCCCAAGGTTCTCTGTTGGGAATACAGAGGAGCGTTTAACTCGGCGTGACCTTGTCTCTGCGCTCTAACGCCTGTTACTGCCCGGCCTGATTTATTCCCCTTGAATTAGCTCTGCCTGCACTACACAGGGAAGAAGATTTCATCTCTCCCCTTTCATTCTCAGTTGCTTCAGGAGGGTTTTTGCAGGGAGGATTCCCGTGAGATCCTGGGCAGCTGCTGCCCGTGGATGCCGCAGAGGGAAAGGGGCCGTTTTAGAGCCTCACGCTGCAAGGACCAGCGCTGCCAGTGCTCTCCTAACCCTCTCCAGAGACTGGCTTCTGCCTCTGTAAACTCTGACTGCTCCTGGATTGTGAGATTAATAGCAACATGATCTCCAGTAATTCACAGAGCAGTTCACACCTCGCTAGCTTTAAGTGAAGATCAACATTTAATTAATACTCTGTGTCTTGGATGAGTGGATAGGCAAACACAGCTCTCTGGGAATTCCTCTTTTGGGACTCAGTGCCCATCACTGGGGGATATTTGCAGGGCTAGATGTACTTTGCCTTCTCTCCCTCCCTGCTTAGTGCAAATCTTCAGCCTTTCATCAGCAGATGCTCGAGTCAGTGAGGAGTTGCTTAACTTCAGATTCCTCTGAAGCCTCTCATTTATTTATTTTGCATGTTACACAGCAGCCTGTTTAGGTGAGGCTGCATTTGTGTTTGCCCCTGCTGTGCTTTTCTCCGCTCTTGGCAGGCTTTTCTCCACTAAATGAGAATGTAGTCCAGGTTAGAAACAAAATCGCTGCGGATTTTGTTTATATGAGATTTTTTTTTGGCTTCCACATCATCTATGAGTTATTCTGTAGTGCAGGAGAGAGTTTCTTTGAGAAGGTTTTCTGAAACTTGTCTTAACTTGTGGATTGCTTAAATGCCTCATCTCCACTGCAGTATCTAGAAGTGAAAGAGCCTGGGGCTGCTCTGTGGTGGGAAGGACTGTCCTAACCTTGAGTGAAATGCTCTGCCTTTGACTGCAGATGATCAAAAAAGTCAGATTTTAAAGGCTGGTATCTAATGTTCCCTGGTGAAGCTTTTAAAATGAACTTAAATGTTGCTAATAAATTATCTGCTCTCATATTGTTGAATCTGTGAGGGGAAAAAAGGAACCAGAAAAGAATGTATGATACTATTCTAAACTTCTTTGCATTAGTATGACATGCTATTGCTTGGAGGTTTTGTTTGTTTGTTTTTGTTTTTTTTTTGTTTTTTGTTTACCAAGGAGATTGAAATTCAAAATTCAGTAAGCTTCTGGTTCTTAACCTTCTTTACTCAGTAATAGGACAATTAAGCTATGAGGGCTTGAGCCTCTTGGAATAAAAATCAGTGAAGTTCTATTGGCTTCTACCAGTTAGGCTTTGTATCATCTGCTGATCCTTCTCTGAATCCCTTTCTTGGGGAAAATTCAGTCAAAGCTTTAAAAGTTAGTTCAAAATCTCTGTGCTGCAGACTGTAGATGTCCCTGAGTATTCCTGTTTCCAAAAAGTTCACAAGGTTACATGAATTTCTTGAGAAATTCTAGGAAAGTGAGCACTGTTTGTTTGTCTCTTGTCCAACTGTGTTTGTCACAGAGCTAGTTAGAAACATTTCCTGTTAAGGTCTTAATTTCCCTTCATCCTTCATCTTTGACATTTTAATTCTGGGCTTTTTTTTCTTCTTCCCTCAGGAGTTACTTTCATTCCCAAGTGGTGCACACAGAATAAGTGCTGCCTGCAGAGCTTTGTAGTGTATTTTCCACGAGTAAATAACTTTGTGAGGATGTGTAGCAACTTGTTTACGAGACTGAGGAAGGAGCCGTCCGGATGCTCCTCAGGCATTCCCGGCGTTGATGACAAACTCCATATAACAGCGCCGTGACTCCGGCTCGCGGGCACGTTCCCGGAGATTGGCACTGATGGATGAGGGTTTTCTTAGCGGGCCACAAGAGCTCGAGAGCAGTTAGCTGAGCAGCTTTGCTCCGTGAAGCGTGTCAAGTCACTGGGAATTGCTCAGCGTTGCAGGGCTGCCCTGCTAAGCAGCCTGCAGCAGGGAGACTACGTGCCAAGGCTGGTTAATGTTGTTGTTCGAACGTTGTTCGAAAAAACAGTCCCAAGGAAGGCTGAAAATACTCAGCGAGAGGCGCTCGTATTAATTTATTTTGAGGCTGCTCACTTTGTTTTTCTAACTTAGATTTTGAAAACATTTTTCTTCCTGCTTGGTCAACAAGCAAGAAAATCTTAATTTTTAAAACCTGTAAGTTGAGCTCCATGATGAATCGTAGAGAACAGCAGGAGCATCTAACAGCATTTGCTGCTTGGTACCAATGCACTGGTGCTGCCGTGTCCCTCTTGCCATGTCCATCCCGTGTGGTGGATTATATGACATGGCCCTCCTTATTTACTAGAAATATAGAGATTTTCTGTATTCTTTCAGTTCAGAGAGTTGTAATATCACTGTTGGGTCTACCCATGAGAATTGGAGCTCCCACACCCTTCCCTCACGGATGTCTTGCCCTTGTCTGCATTTATCAAGAGCATCTGTTCATCTATGTAGTCAATAATGGTCATGATCTGTATTGATTTCTACTAAAAAACATAAAAGGATGATGAATGATGAGGGCCAAGTGGTAGTTGTAGGTAGAGCAAATCAGGAGGCTGTCCACAATTTCAAGTCACAGAGTGTTTCAGCTTGAGCAGTTTCAGAAACTGGCAAAATTAAGGAAAAAGTACCGAATTAGTGACTGCAGACCTGGGCTAGTTTTGAAATGCTCAGGGGAAATGGATCAGTGGAGCTGATGACGATAGTTTAACCTTTGCAAATACGTGTGTGGTGTAGCTCCTACCCACAGAGTGCTGACTTAAAAGCAGCAAATGACCAAGAACTGAAGACCTAAATGAAAAAGTGCTCCTACCTGCCATAGGTAGGATTTTGATGTTATTTCATACTTTTTTACTGATTTAGGAGGGATTATTCATGGCAGTCGTGGGTGAGTAACAATGTGAAGGACTTTGAGATAAGGGAGAGTAGTAGGTGAGAGGGGAGGGCTGTGCAAAGGATCCATGCTTGACTAAGGAGTCCACGATTTGGTTTCACTGGAGACTTTCAGGGAAATGTGGCCCTTGTGGAGCCAGGATCCCAAAAGATGATCAGCTCCCAAGGGATCCTGAGTGATCCTTCTCCCCAAGATCCTTCTTTCCCTGAGGAAATTGGGCCATACCAGGAAATGCCACCCACCAGCATGTCTGTCTGTCTCTGAAAGCTTACAAGCCTGGCCTTCCCAAACCTTTCCCAACTGGTAGCTGTGATGGCATTTCCACATGGTTTTAACATGAGCCTCTAACAATTTACTACAAGTCACAAGAGCTAAAAATAATCTTTGAGAGGACAGCTCTCCTGACCTACCTATGATGTTCCTAAAGAGAAAAGAAATGATGGTAGTGATACCACTGGAGAGGAGTGCTTGCCTAGAGCTATATGCCTTGGTCCTGTAGCCCAAACCTGGCCAGTCTGGACACCAGAGGGATGGAGAGAAGAAGTTTCATGAAGTGATAGATGTGCCATTCACGGCCAGAATTACAGCAGGCTGTGATTTTATTTTGAGTGGAATAACAGGCACTTGTGACAGTTAAAAGAAAAAGACAAGAACAGATGAATGGCAAGAATAGAGTGAAGGGGAAAAAAATAAATTCCAGCATACCCTATAAAGCATCCGTGGGAGGAGAGGCTGGAGATCTGTATCAGTTGCTTTGATCTTTCTAATTTAACTTCAGGCTTGAGTCCCTAGGCAAAAAGGAGTATTATGCAACAGAGAAATGATGTGGTGGGGAAAGGGAGAAGTATCTCTATCATCATTGTAGGTAGTGTGTGTAAAGATCCATTCTGCTAGGGTGCAGGCTGCTCGAAGCAAGATTTCCTGCCACTGGGGTTCATCTTCCCCCAACGCCCCTCTTTGGTCGTAGAGCATCAACAAGATTTAGTGTGGAAGAAGAGCCCCTGCCAAGGGGGTTGAGTTATGAAGAAGTTGCCATATAAGAAGCAATGTGCACTGGAGTTAGTTTGCCAGCCTGTCCTGAGGACTGCTCACATGCAGTTCCTGACTCAATATGTAGGCAGGTTGCCATCAGCTGGGTGGTCTCATCTTTGTCCAGTCTTACAGAACCACTGTGTTCATGTGTATCTAGACTTGACTTGAAATACAGAGGGTCACTTCTAGGTGAACCAATAGGCCATCTTCATGCCCAGACTGTGCAACAGCTTTGAAGGGGGAATCTTGTTTAAGTGGTGACATCTGTGAGCAAGAACAAGCCAATTAGCAGAATATTGTGATCTGAAATAGGTCTGAATGTGGAATACTCAGAAATTCGCAACAGGCCAACGTTGACCTGTTAGCCACATGCAGTGGGTGGAAGGAGCTGATCCTCCCTGTCTGCTGAGCCCTGGTGAGGCCACATCTGGAGTGCTGTGTCCAGAGACGTGGCACAAGTCCAGCTGCCAAGAGGATTAAGGGACTAGAGCACCTCTTATACTGAAAGGCTGAGAGGGAGTCTGGAGAAGACTGGAGGAGGATCGTATCAATGTAGAGAACATGGGGCCAGATTCTTTTCAGTAGTGGCCAGCGATAGAATGAGAGGCAATAGGCCCAAACTGCAACACAGGTAGGTCCATCTGAACATGAGAAAAATCTTCTTGACTGTGAAAAATCTTCTTGACTGTGAGGGTATCACTGTGATGGAGCAAGGTGCCTAGAGAGGTTGTAGAGTCTCTTTCTCTGGACATATTCAAGCCCCATCTGGACACTATCCTGTGTAAGTGCTCTAGGCGACCCTGCTTGTGCAGGAGGTTGGTCTAGATGGTCTCCAGAAGTCTCTTCCAACCTCAACCAATCCACAATTCTCTGAAATG
>JAVCKT010032534.1:16711-27756 GCA_032273925.1 Rhynchotus rufescens
ATCAGTCAAGGCTTGGTGAGTGTTCAAGGCTTTATTTGCATATCCACATATATATATGTATATAAATATACATATATATATATAAAAAAAAAAAGAACTGCAGCAGTGCAGGTACATGGGATTTTGTATGTGGCGAGTGAGCTGTACCCAAGCGTGAATGCACTTGGCCACTTGTATCCTGGAGACTTCCACTTCAGGCAGATGGTGTGAACCAGCCCTGAGTCCAAATGAGATCTCCCGGAAGAATAAAGGTGATACAGGAGTGTAAATTGTTTGGGTTTGTATAAATATTGTGGATTTCTTGCCCTTTTGCAATGGGATATACAAGCTAGCAGGAAAAGCCTGAGTGTCTAGCTCTTCAGGGTCCCTATCTTGTGCTTTCTACAGCTAAAAATCTGGAAATATTACAGCATGCATTTTAAGCCTCTGTTTGTTTTAAAACAGGAGGGAAAGGGCCCTAGTGAGTCAGATAACTTGACTGAGCATCTGAGACTGACAGACCTGCTGAGCATAGGCTTTATTCCTGGTGACAAGTCAATTTTGCAATGTCTTTTAAAATGCTGGGAAAGCCACCCATGAAACTTCCACTTCGGTGGCTTGTGTCGGTCTCCTGTTTATGTCAAACCTTGGCTGCTTGGTTTTGCTTAAGTAAAACTGGGCTGTTGCTGCTGTCTGCTCTGTGGAGCCAGGAGCTGGAATGAGGGGAGCAGGGAGCAGCCACATGTTCTTCCTTGCACTCTTTCTGGAAAAATCATCCAGGATCTAATTGCAAAGTTTTTTTTTTTTTTTTCTCTTTTCCAAGAGCACCTCTGTAGCCTGTAAGAATGAATATGGGAGACCAGGAAAAGATTTTGACTTTGTCTGCTTGAAGTTATGTAATTATTTATTTGATGGAAGTATCTGTAGCTTGTTCCTGACGCTCAATCTGGGAAGCGCAGGGTGCAGCCCTGTATAGGAACAGCGTGTGGGATGAGCAGAGGGCAGGAGCAGGGCAGTCGTGGGCTGCTCTGGGTGTAGGTGCCAGCATTACCAGTCCAGTCACTTTGCTATTTTTACATGAGGTGTTGAAGTGAATGGTACCGGGAAACTCTGTGAGGAAGCAGTGACGCTTTGCTCTGCTGTCACAGCGTGGACACAGCCAGGCTGGGTGACAGCTCAGCTCGGGGGTGAATGAGCTGTTTTTGTGTTCAGGAGAGAAATACTGACCCGGTTTCTGTTGCAGCAGGGGGGATCTGGCTGGCAGATGGAGCAAGTCGTGCCAGCAGATATGGAAGTGGCTCTGCCTGGAGGTCACGGCTACCCTGACTAAATAGTTGTCTCCATGAACGTGGCCTTGGGCTCTGGCTGATTGTGGTGCTCAATCTCAGACTGGCAGACCGAGAAAGAATGGCTTGCCCTCTGTGTGCTGAAGTGTGAAGCCACATCATCTTCAGTTGAGTTACTCCCTGCTCATGAAAAGAGGGAGGAGAGCTATTGCTCCCCTAAGGAAAGCTTGTCACAACGGAAGGCACTGTCCGGCCAGCAGAATCGTGTGCAGCGAGCTTCCCAGAGCAGGAGCAGCAAGAGTGGAGGAAAGAAGAGTTAAGCCATGCCTATATAGCTCAAGGAAGCCCAGTGCAAACTTGTCTGAAGCACTGCTGGCCTGAGCAGCTGCATCTGTAGGTTTTAATGCAGCACTGTGTAAAGATGCTTGCCAGAGGTCTCTGAGGAGCTGGTTTGCCTAGCACTGCTCCCAGGCTGCAGGAAGCCTCATCTCTATCAGGCTGGAGGAGCTGGATCTTGAGAGAGAACAAGTGGAACAAGCCCAAATGATGCAGGCTGCAGGACAGCCAGCAGGCCCCTCAGTGAGGGGTGCACCCTGGACTAGCCAGGCATGCTTCACTTGAAGATTTCCCCTGGAAAGTGTCTCTTATCAGGGGCTGTGCCCCATTTGTAGCAGCCATAAATAGCCTGTGTCTGATTTTCCTGCTGCTGCTGCTTCACAAATATCTCTGTGCCCGGGCTGCAGCCCTCGAGCAGCTCAGTTAGTCTGGGTCTGTGCAAACCTACTTCCTAAAATGTGCCACGTTTTCCTAAGACCTAGACTCGGCACCAGGGAGCTGACTGAAATCCCCAAGGATGAAGCATCCTTGTGGCATGGTAGGTATCTAACAGCAATATCTTCTAACTGTGAGAAAGAGAAGCTTCCCAAAGGCTCCCTGCCTCTTTGGTAATGAGAGGTGGTGAGTTTGAAAGGGACCATCTTTTTCTCTTCACAAAAGTATTTTCTAGAGCTTGTTGGTTTTTTTTTCTCCCCGTCACACTAATGATGTGACAAAGTAGTGACCTTTGTAGAAAGAGGAATGAAATCTGCAAAAACATCAAACAATTTTGTCTAATTTGTGGTTCACAGAATCTGATGCTTTGAACGATGTTCTGAGGGCTCTGTTGTGGCTCTGTTGTGAATGACAGACACAGCAGACAGGCACCTCTCTGGGTTTCCCAAGTGACAAACTGTGATTTTAAAAATGTCATCTGTTATTTTTGACCAGTTCTTTCTGTATTTTTCTCTTTGCCTACAAAAAGCAGACGAATTGTTTGTTTTCCAGATCAGGTGTAAATGATGGCTCTGAAAGACTCTTAAGTGTTCCTTAAGCAGCTGAATTAACACTGTGGCCCTGTAGCCACAGCATGAATCCAGGGAAAGATGTGACGCTGGCAACAGCATAAAGATATCACATATAATTGTTTGCAGGACCATATGGTGAAAGAAGAAACTAGAAGTCTCACTCCAAAGCAGTGTGCAGTTTTGGATCTTGCACTGGATACTATCAAAGTAAGTGATTCCACTTCTATCTCTGTCCTTTCCTTGCTCTGTCCCCAAATACTGGTTGGGAGGATAGTGCCTGTCCTAGTTCAGCAATTTGTTGCTGCTGTTTCAGCAATAAAGGCACTCAGTGAGCCCTATTGCCACGTTTGTGTAAACCTGAACAGGTTCAGGTAACTAGCACATGCTTGGAGCCAGCATATTTATATTTAAGAGTCTGGGGAGAAGAAAGCTGTGAGTGAGCAGCATTAGCGGATCTAAGATAGGGATTTCCAGTGCAGAAGCTAATTTTTGGTCATTTTTTGCTCTTCCATCTGCAAAACATCCCAGTAAGTGAAGACTGCAGTTATTTAACCTTCTTCCTTCTTTCTTTTTTTGTGTACATTTTGTTTGTTCTTAACTCTTAGCAATATTTCCATGCTGGTGGGAATGGTCTGAAGAAAACCTTCTTGGAGAAAAGTCCGGACCTGCAGTCCCTGCGGTATGCGCTCTCTCTCTACACGCAGACCACAGACACCCTCATCAAAACCTTTGTCCAGACTCAGACAGCTCAGGGTAAGACTCTCTCCCTGCTCTTGGCGACGTTGAGTGGAGCTAACTGCTGTGTTCGTAATTGCTCTGCCTTGTTCTGCCAGGCTGAAGCGCTTTTGGCAGTAACGTTTCTAGAAAAGTGACAGTCGAGAGCTTTTGAAACTGGGAAGGAGGAAAAAGGGATTATTTCCTGCTCGCCATTTACATTTTGAGAGCATGGAAGTATATGAAGTGTATAAATCCTGAGGTTTGCGGGTCTTTTTTCCTCATTTAAGTCACGTTTCATGAATTAACGTGGGTGAGTGACTTAGACATTTGAAGTTGAAGTACTGAGACTTGCACAGTGCTGTGGGAGACGATTTCAGCAAAACCCCACTGCAGAAACTAGTCAGTGCCGATGTCACCGGCCAGTTTCCAGCAGTTTATGCATCTCTGACTGATGCTGATTGACAGCAGTGCTGTGAGTCACGGGGCTGCATGCTGCCTTGGAAGGGAGCCGTCTTCAGAGAGTGCAATCAAGCCCTGTTTTGTGTGCATCCAGTATAGGATACCAGCTAAATGATTACATATCTTAAGTATTAAAAGAAAGTATTGACTATGGAAACATTTTGTAAGCTGCTGGGATGGGTCACTGGAGTTTGGTAGCTCTCCGAGAAGCCAGAGGGCTGTTTCACTGATCTGAAATGGTAAATAATGAATTGTCTCTATTTTCCATTGCTTTCATGGAAACATCTCTGGATTCTTGCACAGAATAATTTTGTTGGAGTCAGGGACCTTCACTGGCAGACTTTGAATCTTGTTGATCTCAGGAGAGGATGCAAATGTTGCTAGGTAGAAATCAGAAAGTGGTGATTTAAGATTTCAGGCTGTTAAATACAAGTCTTGGGGCTGGGCAATGGAGTGGTCACAGCAGAAGTCTTAAGGCACCATGGGTGTGTGTTTCTGCCACCTTTTTGCTTGGAGTCCTGTTTCCATCCCAGATATAAACACCTGACCAAAGGATGGTACCTGAATTTGAGAGATTAGGTCTATGGCTGCATGTCCCAGCAGAGCAATGATGACATCCAGTGGCCAGGAAGGTCAAACACTGCTATATCCACAAGGGACTGGAGTTAAGCCCAAGCTTTAGCATATAAGATGCATTCTTTGTGAGTTAGCCAGTTATGCCTCATAGGTGACTGGTGGCATTTCTTTGTAAAGGAGCTTATCAGAGACCCTTTGGGGCCAGGTGCTGCATTTGGTGGGGCCTACTTCATATCTCCTACATTGTTAGGCTGAGAGTTTTAGGGCAGGGAAGAAAAAGCTTGAGCTACCTACTGCCTGTAGGCTCAGTGGTGGTGGATCTGAAAGAGGCACAACTGGCTTGTAGGTCGGGGGCTAGAAAAGGCAGATGTGGTTTGGCCTGCACTTCTAAGCCGCCCCAGAGCGTGCAGTGACTTGGAGGTCCATGCGTGCCTTGGTGGGGCAGAAGGAGCAGTGCTCGTGTTCAGAGCTGCCGTTGGCTTTACAGAGCTCTGACTTCTTTGCAGAGGTGAAGCTTCCCCCAGGCCTGTGGCAGGACGTGGCTGCCTGCAAAACTGCTGGGAGCTGTGGAGCTGTTGTGCCTTTGGCTTGGGAGGCTGCTTCCCGAGCAGGCTTCTGTGGCACGGTGTTGGACCAAGTCCTGCAGTTTCGTTATGGCAGCACAAATTCCCTTTAACCTGGACAATCCCGTACGCAGAGCCCTTTGCTCTGCAAAACCTGTGTTGTGCAGAAGATCTAAGAGATGATTTGGTCTATCAGGAGCTGTGATATTTGTTGTATACGTGTGTCACCACTAATGGGATTGTAATTCCTGCTCTTCTCTCTTTATCCTGCCTGCCTCTTGCCTTTGCCTTCATGTCTCAGTGCATGACGGGAAAGGTATTAGGTTTACTGCTAATGAGGACGTGCTTCCTGATAAGGGTATGTTCAAGGCTAATGTGGTTTCCATAACAACATTAGCCAGTTGCAAACTTGCCTTGCTTTTAAATTCACCTTGCCCGTGCTTGGAAATCTTCCCCAGAGATCCCATTCCCGCGGTTCCCTGTAGGAGCAGACTGCTTGCACCCTATAGATAGAGCCATGTGGGAGAAGTCTGCCTGAGAGCCTGTCCCAAAGCTTGGCACTTGTTCAGGGGATGTGAAAACTGTCCTAAAAATGGACTGGTTTTTTTGAGAGATGCTACAGACTCGTTCCTCTATGGTGGGCTGTGTTTCAGGTCTCAGACTTGCATGTGCATGTTCTGCCACTGCAGCTTGGCCACTGTTGTACATGGAAGCGTCTGACGTGCACTCAAAGTTATGGCTGAGCTTAAAACATCTGGCTTTGTTAGGAGGGGACCAGGGAGACTGGGTGCTCAGCAGAAAGAATAAACTCCAGTCTTGTGTTTCATCTCTCATGTGGTGCTGTCCAAAACATTTTGGTCATCGTTTGGCTATTATTGTGGTTATTTGATCAAATATGTTTGTAACACATTGCACAGGCTTGCTCTGCAGTCTCACCCTCCGGTGCTGCCTGGCCAAGGAGATTTCCCTGCCTAGGTTACAATCTGCTTCTCACTGTATATGTAAGCATATATATGTACATAGTTGTAAATGACCAGAGTATTTGCTCTGGCTGTCTACAGCTATTAAGTGTTTTGTTCGGTTTTTAATCTGAGAGCATGTCAATTAATTCAGGACGATCTCTATAGAAAGACAAAAGGGAAGGTGGGAATTCCCAATCTCAATGTGTCTCCCTCAAAGGTAACGGGCCAGTTCTGCCATCACTGCCCTGAAGCATCTGTGCCTCATTTATAGCCATTTAGCCAGTGACGTGCATCACCCTGACAGTTCAGTAAAACAAAGACCCAGCGACAAAATGAGTGAGTTGGTCAGGTTAAAAAAAAAAAGTCAAGCCCTCTGATTTTAGCTTTATTCTTATGTACAGGAAAGAAAGAACAATTCAAAATGAACAAAAAAATACATGCAAGATAACGTACAAATATTGGAGCCTAAAGACTCTGTGTTTTACCTAGGTCAAGAATCAGTATCTATTCTAAGATAATAATTAAGTTCTATTATTGTTGCTCATATATTTTTACTTGCATATTAATATGACTTTGTATACACTTTTTCTGTGCCATGTAATGAACTCTTCAGAAAATTGCACAGATTGTCATCTTCTTGAAAAGGGGTTTGCTCCCTGCCATTTGTTCTTCTAGAAGTTGGTGTAAGACCTTTCTAATCAAAATATTATTATTTATTTTTCATTTAATGAGGTGCTTCAAGCTCCTCATCATGGAGTTCAATCAATTACATCACTTTTTTTTTACTTCATAATATGTTTTAGCCTCAAATTGACCAAATAGCTCTTTTATCCATAGATATCCAATTATTCTGTATCCCAATTACAACTGCATCACTAATGATGCAGGTCAGCCTGAGGTCAAGTAGTTATTAAAAGGAAAGTTAAATAAGTCCACTTACCATAGAACTTTATTTTCATTTGACTAAGCAGTCCCGTTCTTTAGTTTACATGAGATCTTGATTTTTCTAACCAGATAAATATCCTTTCCTGTACTGCATAGTAATTCCAATTAAAAGTGGAAAAGTTGCATGCATCCTCATGCAAGAATTTTAAGGCTAATGCGATCTTCTATTGTAACTTGTTACCTTTTCCTCTGTGAAACTACATCTCGTTTTCTCCTGGCCAGTTGATGAAGGCAGATGGGCACGTACTTTGTGAACACTTGCTTTGATAACAACATCAGTTAAGGGATTCCCGTTATGCACTGATGGAAAACAGTACAAACACAGTAATCTGAAATATAAGTTGGAGTTGGAAGCTTTTTGGAGGGTGAGGCTGCATTATGGCTCGCCTGCAAATCACTATTTTTTAATCACTTTTTTTTTTTTTTTCTTCCCAAAACTTCCTCTTTGTTTTCCCCACCACCACCCAGCACACCAGCACACAATCCACAAGATCAGAGGAATGCTGCTGCCCAGCACTGGAATGCCTGCATGTATATTCAGCAGCTTGAGAGGAACTTCTAAAACAATCCTTATTTTCTGGGTCTGTCGTTGAATTTTAGGTCTCCTTTATTTTTTCCTTCGTGGTATTCCCACCAGGCTGTAATTTTTAATGTTTCATGCAGGTTGGGCATGCAAGCCTGATGTTAGTTTGCCTTAATGTTGTGTTATCAGTGTTAATTGAACAGCTTGTTATGGCAAGTGCACTGTGACAAGGATATTGGCTTGCCGAGACCATAAACCAAAGGAGGTGCCAAAAAAAACCCTAATCTGTGTATGTTTGTGGGGGGTGTGGATTTTCTTCCAACAGGATCTGGTGTGGATGATCCTGTGGGAGAAGTGTCCATACAGATCGACTTGTATACACATCCAGGAACTGGGGAACACAAGGTCACCGTGAAAGGTATGAGAAAGATGAGAAAGTCTGCGTTACTGCTCAGCGTTTGTGGTTGTAACAAGGCAGATTTCCAGTCTTGGAAGTCATTGTATTTTGAGGCTAAACCATGCAATGAAAATTTAGAATGGTCTTCCTATTTCACCAACAGGAACATGTAGAGAAACAGCAGCTGAGCTTGTCTCGCCCGGGCAGTGACATGGCAATGTGCTCTCCTGTTGTTTATTGGCAGAGATAGAGGAAGCAAACAAAAATCGGATGGCAGCTCTCCCCAGGCCCCGGCGTTGAGCCTGTGCTGCAAAGCACAGGGCAGCAAGGCAGAGCAGACTTGCAGAACAGCTCAGCGGGAGTCAAGGGCTTGCAGAGCTGCTCCGAGTTCAGAGGCTGCTCTCTGGCTTGAAGGCCAAGCTGGTCCCTGAAGAGCCCTCTGAAAATATCCCGAGCAGTGGTTTATCCCAGGCTTCCTCTTCCTCTTTGGTCTCCCTTGCTTGTCTGTAGCCTACTTAGCTTAATTTTCTCTGAAAAAAAATATATATATAAACAGCTCTTCAAGGCTGTCTTCTCCAGGGTAAATCTAAACTGTAATGTAAAAAGTGACTTTTATAGATACTCTCCACTTCGGTCTTCCCTTGCAGTAACCTGGGAGTGGATGAGGATTCAAGAGCTAATAGTTTGGGGGTTTCCAAAGCTTTCTGGAAGAACCCACAGGGTATATGACTTGCTGGTCTTACCTGCAATGTTATTTTTTGCCTTTTAACAGACTTTTATATCAGGCCCCAGGTGCCTTAGTTTTTTTCCTCATTGTGCAGCTGCTCTAGCGTCAAGCACAGAACTGGCAGGGCAACCTGCATGGAGCTGTGCAGATGACTTTCTCTCAATAATCTTTTGTATCTGCATATAGTAAAAGCTAAGTTCTGTCTCAAACATTAAATTTCCTTTAAGGAACTATAAACAGGAGCATAAAAGCCTGTCGTGTTAATACAAGGCAGCCCTGCCCATGTGTATGGAGACACTCGCGTGTTTCAGAGTGAACTTTGTCCTCTGGACCGGGGAATGGAGAGTTGACAGGAGCTGGGCAGGCGCCCGGAGTGACGGGGCCAAGTGAGCTTTTACTGGGAAGCAGGTTCTGACTCTCTCTCGCAGTTGTGGCGGCCAACGACCTCAAGTGGCAGACATCCGGCATGTTCCGTCCCTTCGTGGAGATCACCATGATCGGCCCCCATCAGAGCGACAAGAAGAGGAAGTTCACGACCAAGTCCAAGAGCAACAACTGGGCCCCCAAGTACAATGAAACTTTTCACTTGTAAGTATGAAAAATAGCCCAAAGACCTGACCTGGAAGGTGCGGATGCTGAGCACACGTGGGACCCTCCAGTTCAGCCAGCAGCTTGGCCCCGCGTTGGGTGTCCTGGCCAGAAAATCTAGGATATGGGAATTTTTGCTGTGGCTGAGATGTTATCAGCAGTGTCCTTTGGCTACTTTCTGAAACACGCAGGGTATCCTATCAACATATTTCACTGTGCTCCATCATTTTAATGAGCTTGATATCTTTTGTCTGTGAGGTTGAGGCTAAAAGTTCATTGTGTATTTTGGATTTGTTTTTATAAACTAAATATTTGTTTCTGTCTTGCTCTGACCTGCAGGGCGTGCTTTTCTGAGCCTGTTTCCAAGGATACAGCCCTTGGATTTAGTAGTGTTTATGTGGCTGCAATTACAGCCTTTCTAAACACTGAATATTGACCTCTTCCTATTTGGCTTTCATTCTTACAAGGCATCTTCCTTCTTGGAAGACTCAACAAAAGGAGCTACAGGCCAGTGTTCAGTAAGGACATTGTACAGTAACTGTACAGTAAGAATGAGAGGAGTAATGATGACCAGCAAAAGCTTATAAACATCTTGGAAGACAGGGACTATCTATATAATTTTTTATTGCTTTGATGGGAAGGAAGATCTGACAGGCTTCCTTAACCAAAAAGGTTTTCCTGCCTTTCTCTCTTTAGAGGTATCAGAAAAATGAGTGATTTAATTTTATTAGCTCTTGCTTTAATGGAAGGTCTGAATCTTTAACAAAGACTTCATCTAATTAAAATATTAATTACCAAAATCATTGAATTAAAATATTAATTACTGAAATGAAGCAATCTTTAGCACAAGCAGAAATGTTCCGAGTTATTTGACTTGAAAATACGATTAGCATCGCTTTAATGTTCTCTGCTTCTCTCCTTTCACAGTTTAGCACAAAAGCACATGCAAAGGCAAGCTGAAAAGCACTGTTGGCTTTTTCTTTTTAAATATCCAAGTTGTCTTTATCAGTCATGAAAAAGCAAAAACGCCCATGTCTTATTTCATTTCTCCTTCTCTAACCATAGTCTTCCTCCCCTTACCCACCTCCCAAAACTTGGATTTTGTAGAGGTGGTTTTTGTAGAACGGAGTTTTCTGTAGCTCCTGTAGTGGTCTAGGCAGCTGCTGACACCTTTTTGCCGGGAAATCAGTGTATTCTGCTGGAGCTGTGAGCAAACCAATGTGTGTTTTTCAGCATCCTGGGGAACGAGGATGGCCCCGATGCCTACGAGCTCCAAGTTTGTGTGAAGGACTACTGCTTTGCTCGGGAGGACCGGGTGCTGGGCATAGCAGTGATGCAGCTCAGAGACATAGCGGACAAGGGGAGCTGCGCCTGCTGGTGCCCGCTCGGGCGCAGGATCCACATGGATGAAACTGGACTCACGGTCCTGCGGATTCTCTCTCAAAGAACCAACGATGAAGTTGCCAAGGAGTTTGTGAAGTTGAAATCGGAATCTCGTTCCACGGAGGAAGGGACTTGAGCTGAGCTGTGTAACGTTCCCTCTCCTCTTCTGCCTTGTGCCAATATGTGCAAGTGTTCAGCAATTCTCTCTTATTAATTACGAAAGGTTTTTTCATGTTGTCTTTGTCAGCTCCGATAGCGCACGTGTGCTGTACAGGAAACAAATCCATCAATCTGATGTGAGTTATTTATTTTCTAGTAGCTGGATAAGACACTATAGAGAACGAGACAATCTCTTTTTATTTAAGATGCAAATTCTGCTTTGTGTATATACATTATTTTATACCGGAGGCTGGGTATGCTGGGTTTTGTTGATACGCAGCACTGTGATTTTATCCTCTGAAGTTGGCAGATGTTGAAAAGATTCCACATAATCACACTACAATACAAAGCCACTACATGGAAGCTGGGAGGAGAACAATGATTTGGGGTTTTGGCCAAAGCAGTTATTCCTCCCTGAATTCATGTACTGTGAATCTG
>JAVCKT010032534.1:27809-46511 GCA_032273925.1 Rhynchotus rufescens
GATGTTCTTGCACAGATTATTCCAGTGCCCCAACGTGATAACACAGACACTGCAGTGTCTACCCTTAAAGTAGTTGTGTGTTGCTTTGAAGATGCACACCAAATGAATGTATGACCATGGCGTGCTGCTGTGAGTATGGGCAAGACCAGAGGGACAAGGGCAGAGGGGCCTAAGATCTTGTAGCCAAAGGCTGCAAATACCACGTGCCAGGATCAGTTTGCAGCTGCCCTGCTATTGTGATTAGATAGTGAGTGCTGGAGAATATAAATCTCTGGATGCTGCTGAGATTCTTGCATTAACATGAGGGTGCTGTAAGCTGCCAAGCTCCACAAGTCCTACTTTGGCTACTGTGACGACGTAGTCGGGAAGGGAACAACTTGTAGTCGGGAAGGCAATGACAAATAATAAGGCTGCTATACATTTTTTTTTTCACTTCAGTTTTGTTCTGTTAGTTTTATGTGGGTTTGCATAATTTAATATTTGCAGGCTTTCTGTAGCATTTTCTTTCCCCGGGATAGTGAGACCACTCCTCACTATGAGCCCAGAATTGATGACTTGTTCAGGACAGCGCAGCACGTCTCCCTGCTGTGAGTCCTCAGTCCTCGAGTACTGGCCAAGGTCCAGCAGGTCCCTTATGTTCGGATATTAAAATGGTTGTTGGCCATGCTGTGATTGTCATTATTCTGTGATTAATGATACCACTGAAAAATATTTTTGCACTAATGTGAAGAAGCATCCAGACTTTTTTTTTTCCAAAATGAAGTGATGCCCTGAGCAAAGTGATTGCAGGGATGTCAAAATTTGACTGAAGTTTCCTAAGCAGAAAGGACTGGAGTAATGATTGTATTTGATTTTTATTTTTTCCCCCCCTCTGTTTTCAGCTGCCCTTGTACTTTGGAAAGTACAGCTGGAATGAGCCAACCCTTACCCGTGAAGTACTGTAATACTGTCAATAAATGCAAGGACTGTGTATTGAATGACTTTTTTTTTTTGTATTTTATTTTCTATTTGCTCTGACACTTGTACAGCTGTATGATAGGACTCCTGTATTCCACGGGTCTGCTTGTAGAGTTCGGAGACTGCACATCTGCTTTGTTCTTGTCCATGGTGTATTATACTAATGCTCTTCAGAACTCCACACTCTTTGTCAAGATTTTGAATCATTGTACGTGCCATTGTTACAAGAACTGTTAGTACAGTCTTTAATAAACTCTTTTAGCAGCATTTGGAGTTGTCTGTTGAAGTGGGACTGTACACACTTGTGGTTTTCCTTTGGGACTGTAGGTTCCTAGCGAGAGGTACGAGTCGTTTCCCTCCTCTTTGATGCAGTGCCTCCGTCTTTAACATCTTTTGCAGAAGTTCTTGGCTCTTGATAATGCACCGGGACATAAGAGAAAAACAGAATTTCTTTCCTTTTATTCTCCTCTTGCCTTTAAGTCAGGTTTCCTTTGTATTCACGTAGCCTCCTGAAGGTGCTAAACAAAGAGAAGTCAGGTGGGCAGTAGGATACTGTACAGACAATGCATGGGGAAAAATAATCACATATCCAGTTTGATTCTAGGTTTTTGTTCTGCTGTGAGCATTAGTAGCCTGTAGATGATATTGCCAAGAGATGAAAGAATAAACCTTCTTAATGTCAACTAAATTACTCCCTCTCATTGTTTTTTTTTGGGGGGGTGGACTCTGCCAGTTTCAAGCAGACAAGCTCAAATAACTTGGAGACTTATATTTCTTGATAACGTAGGTCTCAAATCATTATCAAATAGATTTTTTTTGCTTGGGTAACATATCCTTAGTGAGGTGAGTACAAGTTACTCAGCTAACTCAAGGTGCAGGTATGAGGTAAGTGGCATTTTACCACCAGTACCATTAATTGGTGCTCCCCAAGCACTTCAGTTTGCCCTGCTTGGAGTGACCCTGGCACCTTCTAGCTTAAGGAATCAGGAGGATGGGGCCAGACTTTTCAGTGATTGGGACAAGAGGCCACGGGCACAAACTGGCACACAGGAATGTCCATCTGAACATGAGGAAAATCTTTGCTATGAGGGTGACAGCACTGCAACAGGCTGCCCAGGGAGGTTGTGGAGTCTCCTTCTCTGGAGATCCTCAAAATTCTCCTGGATGTGATTCTGTGCAACGTGCTCCACGTGACTCTGCTTGTGCTGGGAGTTGGGCTAGATGATCTCCAGAGGTCCCCTCCAACCTTAACCATTCTGTGATCTAGATGTTTCAGATATCCATGCTGAGTGAGTAAAGGCATTTCTGTGGACTCACCTTGTCTTTCCTCCAGCTCTAGGAGCTACAGACCGGATCTTGGCAGTGATGATGCTAGGTAATAAAAGAGTGAATTCAGGATGGTCAGGAGGAAATTTATGTTAGTTTAAGAGTGATTTTGTCTTTTTTTTTTTTTTTTTTTCCTAATGGGTTTCCATGACTTTTTTGCAGAGTACAGCTGTGTTTATCAAACTTGAATTTTCCTGAAGCACTTAACGCATTATCCTTTCTGATTAATAGTGAATTAATAATGGGTTCCTTGGCAAGTTTCAAAGTATGGGGGAGTTGTTTTGTTTCTAGTCAGGTCTAAATGGCCTTGCGGTGTCTGCAGTAAGTGACTGGAGAACACAAAAAAAGATCCAAAATAATGGTGTGAACATGGTACTCATCACTCTATCTAAAAACTCCTCAAAATGACAGCTAGGTATAGGCAATATAGTGTGTGTGTGTGTGTGTGTGTGTACCTACATTTCCTGATATATTTGGAGTAGAAATAAAGAGGCTATTCTAAGAATGTCTTGGCAGAGGCACCAGAAGCACCAGTGAGTGGCACGTTGGCTGCTGTCCCATCCAGGACGAGCCTGTCTGCTGACTGTCTGATTGCTCTGACCTTAAGGCTTTCTGCTGGCCGCTGGGAGCAGCTGTGTGGTGTCACATCAGCAGTCCGGCCAGCCCAAATCCTTCTCCGAGAATGGTTCAAGCAGCAGTCCAGAGATTAACTGAATAAAGTAAACTAATGATCCTTGCTTCTGGTATGCTCTCAAGTGTTGGCAGTTCTTAACTTAGGAGGTTCCTAAGGCTGTGGTTTCTCTTTGGTAAGTCTGAAGTTCAGGGATTCAAGGAGGAGAATAAAGGGAGGTTCAAGGACTTATAATTTCTTATGTGAAGACTGATCTTTTATTTGTTTTTTGAACTTGACTCCCACTAATTTGATGCCTCCTGTTCTTGTGTTGGAAAAGATGCTGAAGTGTTGGTCCTATGCACTCTTCCCAGGAAAATCACATATTTCGCAGACCTTTAATATATTTTTCCTCCTTCATCCCATCACTGCTTTTTGGGGCTACAGTCTCCTAGATAACATGGTTATCTCAGCTTTGATGATCCTCCTTGCTTATCTCTGAACCTTTTCCATTTACATAGATAGATTGTGAGCTGTGAGGACCAGAACTGCCAGGAACAGAGCAGCATCCAGCCTTCAAGGTGTGGACCACCTGTGCCAGGAGGAAGCCTTTCGAAGGAGGCAGATTGCAATGGAGACAGCCCAAGCCGAGCTTCCCAGTGGCAGGCAGAAGGCACTGGCAGCCTGCTGGGAGGAGCGGGGAGCAGACACACAGCCAGACTCCCAAGGTGACAGACAGACCTTTCCCAGAAACCCAAAAGAGAAGTCAGAGACATTGCTGCAACTTGGTAAGCCAGCCTTACCCACAACAAATGTCATAGAAAGGAACCATCCTGCTAAGATTCAGTGGATGGCAAAGATCTGTGTAATAAAACCTTTAATTTCTAGTTCTTATTTAAAAAGATGAGACAATTTTCTAAGAATAGAGGAAAAAAGACTAATTTTGTATGTGACGTTTATTGTTCTTCGGGAAAATCCCTTCTAAAGCCTTGGCCAGCTCAGGGTTGTGACGCACACCATCAAATAAATGGCTCGAAGGAGTGACCTAGGAGGAGTCAAAGGGGTGAGACTTGTTAGTGAGCGGGTAATGGGGGTAGGAAGGGCTTACAGGAAAGGTTATTGTGTTTCTAGGTTTGAGACAAGAGAGGGTAGGGAGCCCGGAGCTGATGTGAGCAGAGTTTTATCAGTCTTCCTGGAAGATCCTAGCAAGATGTTAGATGAAAAGAAAGCGGCCAGGAGAATGGGAGGGTCAGGGAGTGAGCGGGTAGGACACTGAGGATGCAGTTGGCATTGCCAGCTCCGTGCTTGATATTCCAGGTTCTGGGAGACAGCATGCAGGGAGGAGGCAGTAGAGGAAACTGGGCTGATTGTGGAATTTCCTCTAGACATTTGTCATCTTCCTTTTCTGTTCTTAGGCTCTCACTTCCTCCCCTCAAGAGAAAACTTGAGGCTTTGATCCCTATTGTGCTTCCACACAAGTAAAGCTTGTGAACATGTGCAAAAAGCCTAATGAGGCCGGGATATTCCCTAGCGCTTGCTGAAACGCACGCTACGGGTCAGAGCCCTCCTGGACAGCTGTGGGATATTCCCACGAGTTCCTCTTTTAAACCAGAAACGTGGTCAATAATTTAACAATGTCTGGAGCATCTTTTCACAACTTCATTTCTCAGATACTTGGATGTCTTCTCAGTTGTGGTCTCAACTGATGTACGACCAATTTAGAAATACCTCTTCTTACACCAGCAGTGTTCTTCAACTTGATTAAGTCTCTTCTCTAGCTCCTGATACTGTGATAACGTTGTTGTCTCTGCTAAACTTTGTTCTCCTGATCTGGACAAAACTTGGGTTTCTGCCTGCAAGATGTATTCTCCACGTTCATTCATTTCTTTGCATCTGCTCTGAAGTTATTGGAGCATCACTTCCCTTTCACTTTTAGCAGAACTCATTACCAGTCCTCTACCTCTGTGAGCTTTTTGCTGTCTTCAGCCCATTTCTTTTATGGTGCCTCATAGTTCTTTCATTAATGAATTGCCTGCTCCTAACAGTTCCCAATGTGTGCAATGCTTTTCTCAAGTCCCTGTTGATTTGACCAGATTTGAGAAGAATCCCCGTGATTCTTACCACAGCAGCATGTGATAAGAATCAGGTGGCAGAACAGTTCCTGAATGACTCTGAATGCCTCTCGGTATCGTGCACGTGAGCCTGCCCCAGTCATTTCAGAAGTGATGAAGCAGCTCACCGAACTGCCGAGCCTTCGACAGGTTAGAGCTAGGAAATCATTTCTGAAAGGACAAGCCAAATTGGTCCTGCGTGTTCTAGCTTTGCCAGACCCACACTGCCTTTTGTCTCAGTTCTCATCCTGTCTTTATTATTCTTTCTTCCAGATTTGTTCTAAAGCTTTGTGCACTGTCCAGGTTGGCCTAACACACTTGGACTGTTGAAGAGTTGCTTGGATTGTTTTCCTGCTAGGATGTGTTACAGATTTTGCACCTCTGCCTACATAGATAAAAGATGGAAGTTGAAAAGGTCTGGGCTACCAATACTTCAATTCCATGTTTCAGTGTTTTCAGAACCATAGGATGGAAGTGATTAATTCCCAAGGATTTAGGGGAGGTTGAGCTGTTTAAAATTTCAGCTGTCTTAGTGTTATATTTGTATTTCCTTAACCTCTGTTTTCCTTCACCTGCTTTTTCTGTACGGACAAGCCCTTTGAAGCCAAGTTGTTAATTTGTGGGATTTATCTGAATCTTTCCTCCCTGAAAACAAGCTTGTGACTGAAGGAGCCGATGTACCTTTGAGGCCAGTCCCTCAGTCACCCAGACCTTAAACTAACTGAAGTCTGCAGGAACATCCACTCTGCTCCCCCTCAGATGAGAACACCGAGGGAATCCTCCTGCATCGTAACAGCAGCTCAAAATCTCACAGAACTGTGATGTGCTACAAGAAGAGAGCAAGAGAGGACTGCAGCACCACAACCACGTTAGCATAATCTTCACCCCTGAACAGAAGTCAAGCATGACCAAAACAGTAGGTATCTCTAAAACTGGCCTAGGGTAGTCTGTGGGCTGCCTACTACTAAGCAAAATCAAGATACAGAGGTTGAGCTGGTTTCTTAGAGATGCTGGTACATTGCAAAATACAGTGAAGAAGAAGAGAAATTAGAACAGTTCTCTATTGAGAAAGATGAATGATTGTTTCTGACAGCCTACAGAGGACATGAACGAGTCTTCAAGTTTAGCATTAGTTATTTGAGTACTAACATGATGTGATAAATAATATAAGTATATTGAAAGCTCAGATAAGAATATTAGATGAGATGCAGAGTGCTCAGAGACTAAAGCTTTTATTCAGACATATTAATCTCACCCTTGAGGACCCAGAGTGACGGCAAGCCTGAAAGGCTCAGCACAAACTGTGGCAAAGGCTTCTTCCAGCCCAATAACAACTTTACTTTGAGACCAAAGCACAACTAGCTTCAGATCCTGCCATGAGAATATGCATGGCAGCTCTTTCTTCCTCTCTTCCCTCAATCTCCAGGCCTCTTATGTTATCTGAAACTTTACATTCACTGTCCTTGACAGGATTAACTCAGATGAACTTTAATGAGTTCTTATGTAGCTCTACTTGATTTTTGATATATGGAAGTGTTTTTTTTGTTTTAGGAAGTAAAGGTTTTACAGATTTATATTTATTCTTGCATTTAAATGGCAGATAATCATTGCATTTAATGCAAATCTTGCATTTAAATGGCAGACTAGACAATTGTGCTCTTACATGTTGCTACTTTTTGTATTTTCACAGCTTTTTGGAGCTGAATCTAGACTAACACTTTCTTTTATTATCCTGGTGACTATGTGGTGACAAGATCTGTCAGTTGTCATATCTGATAGCGCCAATATTAACAGCAGTTATTCACCAAATGCTGGTGTCCTGCAATGGCAACTATCAGTCAAAGAAATTTCCATCTATTGACTATAATGTAGTCAAGAATATCCACCCAGGGAACCAACCTATGGGGAGGGACATTTGCCCTATGTGGATTTTATGGAGAGGCAAAGGAAGACCCCTTTTGTTACTCCTTGGTGTTTGGCAAACTGAGGAAAGTAGGCCTTGCCTTTCTGCATTTTCAGAAGCAAAAGATATAATTAATTTACTATAGTTTATCTGCCTCCTCATCACAGCTACCGGGGCAGAGATGTTTATTACTTTGGTAGCTGCCAGAAATGACGATGTCAAAAAGCCACCTTGAATTGAAATCTCTACTAAACATGGTCTGTTTATACTCCTCTCAAGCACAGCAGCGTGTGGTGCTGCCGATCCTTATTTGGAATTATTTTCATGTGCCTGGAGGCAAGCCGAGGTCAAGTCATTTTGTTTTATCAAAGGAGGAAATTTGGGAGGATGACAATCACGGATGCAATAAGCCCACACAATGGTGGCCAAGGGTTTCTCTCAAAGTTTGGCAGACGCAGTCAAATATTCCCTTGTGTGCGGGGGGGAGCTAGGTTGAAAAACAAACACATGGAGTGTTTCTAGGAAGTTTCTTGTTCGTTTTTAAAAAGAAAAAGCACTTGCTGCATATAGACATATTCAACCCCCTGCCTACATATGCTGTGTTCATATCCTACGTGTCTTCTAGGCCCCCTTTGGAAGCTGCAGCACAGTCGTTGGCAGGAGATGGAGACCTCTGTCAGTGCAGAGCTGTTGGACTGCAGTTCCGTAGGCTGCTTCGTGACATTTTCCCAAATCATCCTTTCATTCTAGTGCTCCGGGAACCATCCTGGTTTTAGCTACACGCTTTTCTGCAGGGGGAGCTTGTAGTCCAGCCTAGAAACTGGAACTAGGAAAAGCAGCGGGAGAGTATTGAGTTTGTCCAGCTAGGGTCCAGGCTAAGAAAATCCCTGCTCTTGCTGCCTGAATTCAGGAGGTGCCAGGGGCTCAGCTCCCTGCTTTTCTGCTGTATGCTTGGAAATTCATTCTCCTAAAATGGCAAGCTGTTAAAGAAATGAAAGTAAAAGCTCTCTTTGAGGAAGTTTGGCTTTACAGACTTTCAGGACAGTGACCTTTTTATCTTGGTGAACCGCCTTGAAAAAGGAGAAGCATGAGAAATGCTCTTTCTCACCCGCAGGATATCAGCCCTCTGCCATTGCATGACTAACAAGCCTAAGCCAGGCTCCCAGGTGTCAGCAGCAGCGCTGCTTTCCGTGCTGGTAAGCCAGTGGTTACAAGCCACACTTCTCAGCAGTCATCTAATAATCGCTGTTACAGCACCTGAGATCTTCCCTGCCCCGTTTCAGACCTTTTCACAATAAAAAGGCACTTCTATTGGCAATGTACAAGCTTTAGAGATGCAGTGACGTTAGCAAATGCCTTTTGTATTCCATAATTTAATGTGTTTTGTCCAGACACTTAAGGAGGGTTGTGCCTCTGTCCACATCACTCTTCTGTTTCTGCTGTTAATAAAATCAGTGGCATCTTCTGCACTGCTTGGAGAGCTCTAGCAATCAGTCAGTTTGCTGAAAGCTGAAAATTATTAGCTATAGCTGTTTGCAGTTTGAACCACAGGGAAGTATCATGAGAGGGGTAACAGAATAATGTGGCTTGAGGAGATCCTACATGTAATCTTCTCTGTACGATACGTGTGATGATGAAATGGCAGGAAAAGAAAGGTGCTTTGCTCCTTGGCATTGCTGCTGTTCAGTCTCTGCTGTCTGTTCAGCAGCAGTTGTGGCAGTGACAGTTTGTGTCTGTTATGTAAAACACCAATATATTTAATATATTTCATATATTAAATTTTATCTCGCTATATTTCCAATATAGTGAGTGCCAGTAAATTAATGCTAGCGCTGCATCCAGTCGAAAGTTTCATCTGAATTGTGCAGTGTGGTTTTAAATGATTGAGAGAAAAGTGTGATTCAGCAGAAAGCACCACTAACCTGAGTTTAAAAAGTAATCCTCTTCAGCAAAGAAAAACCATCATCTTCAGTGACAGAGATCTCACCAATTTTTTCAGTTTACTACTCCCTATTTATTAGGTTCACTACAGGCTATTAAGGCCTTTTCCAAAGACATGATGACTGCAATACGTACAACATCCATAGCGTTGGATCCAGGGAAGAACCTGTGTGTCCTTTCATCTCATCCACTGCATTTCCCAGGCTGTAGTTTATCAGTCAAGTCAACTCGTATTGAGCTCAATAGCTCTGGAGTGTTCTGACATCAGCCTGGAAGGATATTCTTGCTGCTAAGACACTTTGACAAAGAGATGAGTCCCTTCCTTTGGTATTTTGCTGTATTGGTTAATTGTTTAGAAGTGTTTAGCTTTCTAATGTGATTCTTTTATTTGTTTGAGGCTTCTATCCACTGTTTCTTACTATATTACAGATTTATGACAGTAAGAGAGGTGATAAAGCAAGAAAAGATGAGAGGTCTGAGTAGATTGTCTGGCTGTAGGTTTATCAGAAAAAAAATAGCTGAAATCAGCTTACAGGCCTACAGGGGAAATTAGATCCAAAATAAAAGAAAGAAGGAATGCGAGATTATGAACTATTCCTAGGTCCAGTGCTTCAGTATTTCAAAACTCTCCTACAAGGATCAGCATTGCCCCTTTCTCCCTCCCTGTGAACAGCCCGCTAGGAATAAATTGAAGATTTATATATATATATATATATATATTTATTTATATTTATTTATATATATATATATATTTTTTTTCCTTCAATATACTATATACATATAGTTTCCTTCTCCCACCTCTCCAGTGAAGCACTACTGGCTGATTGAAGATGGACAGTCCATCCTCCGTCTGGTTGGTATGTCTAGCACAAGTGCTCCAGGTCATACCAAGTGCATTCATTTGGGGTAAGAATATTGCTAAAGACAGTGCAGATTTGTGCTGCAGAGGGTTTCCACCCAGCTCTTCTTTACAGCTCCAAACCAGTTGCCAAAATCCTTAGGCAATCTCTCCTAACTAACTTTTTGTCCCTGAAAGGGTCTTGCCTCTTGGAGGCTTCTCAGTTCATGTTATCTGCCTGTGGTAAATACCAGGTCAGTCCTCTGTGCGCTGAAATGTTTTTGTCAGCTTGTGGTATGGGTTCACACCACCTTCTCATATCACACAGTCAGATTAGGTGATGTAAGAGACTGGCTAGAGCTCTGTGGGTTATGAATCCTAGACAGAGATATATTTATTTTCCCATATTAAAAACAAGCCCTTTGATTCTTCAAGAATTCTTCTTGTGTTACTAACATTATGAATAATTGAGAAAATGAAGTAGCTAGTATTAACCAAGACAATAAAAGAATCTGCAGTTTGTTTATAACAGCAGCAGAAATTGTACTGGTAGCCTTGCCCAACTTGTGGTTAGGATCCTTATCCAGAATAGGAGCCCCTGTAGTTCTGTAGCCCCCTCACATTTGTTTCTTGAATTGTGGAGCATTTTGCAACTGTGTAAAAGACTATTCTGCAGGACTATAAACACCATGAAAATCTGAGGTGCAAGGTATTTACTGAGGATAAAATGGTATGAAGAAAATCCTCCGTTTATCCACAGAACAGCAGCACCAGCAGACTTGCCACACGTTCTCTACCCCAGCATGCCCGAATCCTGGCCTGCACCTGGGACTTGAGCCAGGAGGGACATGTTCTGCATTGCTCACGTAAGTTCCTGCCTCTCTTGAGGATCCTACCAGGGCAGAATAATGTTGCACAAGGTGAGGCAGTGCAGAAACACGGGGGTGAGATTCAGCTAGGGTTGCAGTTTTGTGGCACAGCGCTACTGCAACCACATGTGGGGCCAGTTAATTGTGTTATGTCTTGGGGGGCTATGCCAGAAGCAGATATATCAAGCTCATGTCAAGCACAGTGATCCCATAATAGAGGATGTAGAGGCAATGGCTTATCCAGTTACGCGGAAAAAAATATTTTTTATCAAAATCCCTCCAACTTTGGGTAATTTTCGTTCTATTTCCTGGGCAAGTCTCCTTCATGCATGTCCAAAACGATAGGATTGGCCATGCAGCCCCAGTGTGTATCCGTGTGTTGACTGCGAGGCATTAAATCAAGTGAAACGCAATACCACTTGTACTGAAGGCATAACTGGAAGCACCACTGTCAAAATGCAGCTTGTCCCAGGGACAAAACGCAGCCAGGCAGGAATCAGGGCCTGGCTGTGCTTTGCGCTTGGAGACCTGGAAATGCTCCCCGGTGCCTGGTTTGGTGGGAATTAGGCACAGCTGTTACAAAGGCCTCAAACCTGGCATGTTTGGTGGCCCTGCCCCTTCCTCGGCCTGAGGCCTCATGTGTGGGTGGTTTGACTCAGCCTGGGCCTGGGACAGCCCTCTTGCTGGGGTGAAGGCACAGAGAGGGGAGTTTCCTGCTCTGATTCGCTTCATAAAAGTTCAGCGCGAGGCCTGCGCTGAGACAAACAGAAAGTTCAAGAGTTAACGGTGTCCAAAGGTGGCGGAGGGGGAAGCTGGAAGAGTAAACAGAAAATCGCTTTCCCCTTTGCTTTGAAGTCTCGCAGATGCGGTGGGAAAGCCACCCCCCTTGGAAAGCACGGCGGCTCTGGGGGCTGCAAACTGCCCCGCTCCGCAGCTCCATCAGGGCTCCTTCCCAGCTCCTGCTAGCAGGGAACTGCCAGAGATCAAAGCCCTAGGTAAGTAGGGCACCCATTACACTGAGCCTTTATCTTTTCCTGACAGGAGATGGGAGGCAGCAGGAAGTTTGCTTGTGCACAGCTCAAGCAAAAACGCATTTCTGCAGCTAGGGCACATCACGGGAGCCTTCACAGCGGTTTTGAATTTGCATCTCTCAGCATCTCTCAGCAGCTGATACGTAGTTCCCAGTGTGCAAAGCGTGATTTAAGGGATGAAAAGGGGGAAAATAGTAACAGAATGGGCCTCCTTTCTTCCTTTCTTAACTTACTGTCCTGTGTATTTAAATATAATTTTAAGAATCCCTTCTCTTTTCTTGCCAGATACATCTCTTCAAAAGCCTAAGTAATATTGCTGGCAAAGGCAGAATTTTGTGTGTATGTCTATGATGTTGTCTTAGTCTATGATGTTGTCTTAACTCATTCTGTCCCAGGAGCAGAGGGGAAACTACTCAGGTGCCCAGAAAAACATGGGCATGTGGAAAAAATACTAAAAAAAAATTATCCTTTCTTATTTTCCCTCCCCCAAGCTCTCAGAGTTTTCACAGCCTCAGAAGTATTTTGAGGGAGACCTGTTCTGCCTAATTCAGTGCAAAAGCTTCTAAAAAGTTGCTAGAAATACCTTGGAAACAAAATATGGGTGATTTTGTGCTAGCCAAGTGGAGAGATGTTGTGGCAGTACCAGGCTCTGCTGCAACTGAGGTGCAAATGTGGATTGGAGCAGCCCAGGAAAGGGAAGGGTGATGGGAGTTGCATTCTGTGCTCTCCTTAGTAAGGCTCAGGGCGATTAACAGCTCTTTGAAAACTGTATGCCGTGACAGTGGTGCTTTCAGAGGGACGGTGCCATAGGGGATCCTTCAGGGAAAGCAGCTCACGGTGATGGAACCGATCATCTGAGAGTGTTGAACTGAAAACCAGACAGGAATTTGAGCAATGGAAGGTATTCTCCTCCGCTGTGCTCTGCACATCGGTTTTACTAGTGGCCTTTTTGTCTGATTGCCTCGTGTGTCATCTCTGAGATGTCTATGTGGCCTGGAAAATGCAAACCTTGAGCCAACCCTTGGCTAGCATATGCTATTGTAGCTCCATTCCCAACTCATGTTGCGTCAGAAAACGGAGCTGAATTTCATCCTCACTAGTTTCTATTTACACTTCCATCAGAGGGCATTGAGTCTTGTGTATGCTGCAGGGTCTGTCTTGCTGAGTGAATATGTTCATGTGAACCCTTTATTGACAGCATGGCAGCTCTTACATTCCTGACAAGCTTTTGCCAAATTTTTTCCTCTCCTACAATGTATACTGTGGTGTATGGGTGTTAATCTCTTCCTGACGGTGCCAATTTCTTAATACTGCTGGAGTGAACTCTACACATGCATCTCAGCCTCCTTTTTCTCCTCTTTCCATCATCTCCAGTTTTAGGCCAGAATTGCTCATTTTTGAAACCGGAACTTGAACTCATTCATGCACTATCACTATTAGTGATTCTTATTATAATTAGTGTGGTAATAAAATACATTTATTTTCTCACATTTTAGAGCTGTCTGACTAATTCAGGATGAGTGAGGCTAACCAGAGGTGTTGATTATCATTTGCAATAATGTTTTAAGTGTTTCTGGTTGTAAAGGTTTCTGTGCACTACATGACTATGAATTTAACAAACGCTTTATGGTCTTCTACTTGTTCACACAGTGCAGAGTTCACACACTTGCTTGGGGTCAAATTCTAATTTACTGTAACATAAATTCAGAGTAACTCCTATAACGTTAATGATATTAAGTATGAATTAAATCACAGAAATAGTGAAGTTGAACTGCACTTCAAAGCCTTGACATACCTTGTTATACCTCTAATGACATGACCTCTGAGCTGGCCTTTGGTTTCTCTCTGAGGGTCATTTTCTCACCCTTACTGAGGTCAGGTTTTGCTGTAACTGTTCTTTAATTGATGATTTATAAAGATGTATCACCTGCTTTGTAGTCATACCAGTTTTAATAAGGTCTCTGCATTTAACAGCTAATAGAGTTGTTCAGAGAACTGAAAGGTTTCTCTCTTGTGTATTTAATCATGGTTGAAGCTACTAAGTTCCTCCAGAAGGCTCAAAAATTGTCACTTGGAAGGTTATGTCAGTAGTATTTTAACAAACTGCTGGGAAACTTGAGATTCTTGACAGGAGCCAAAGGGATGTAGGCGCACAAACCTTCCTAAAATTCACTGGAAGGTGACAACTGCACCGCTTGCAAAAGTCAAAAAGGAAACTTTGGTCAGATGCTCTCATGACAGCAGTGGGCTGTAATGATTACATGACCATGTGCTCCTTTTAGACTCAGCCTGTGGCACTCGTTCTTCACTTACAGGCCTAAATTTTATTTTAGATCACAGTGCAAGCATCGGGGAGTCTGTTTGTGCAACAAACATCTGACGTGCCTCAGAACAAATCAAACCAGAATTAACAATGCCAGGGAGGCCGGTCTGCATTCGGATCAGTCCCCGTAACTGCCTTTCTGCAGAGCTGCTGGCCCTCCCCGGGGTCTTGCACGGTTCCTTCATGTGTTTTGGAGTGAAAGGCTGTTTACAGCCTCATTATGGGGTGTTTAGCATTAAATGTCAGGAAGCATCTGCTGGCACATTTCTCAGTAGGAGCCTTTTAAATTCTGCGCGTGAGTTTGGGTAGCTGTCTTGAATATACATGGCAGTTTCCTCCAGGGATTTGGATCGTGTCTTTGAAGACAAGTTAAAGCTGCCTTATTGCAAACACACTTCATCAAACAGGGTTGTTGATAAATGGTCGAGCTGAATACTCATCATCATCAGCAGCAGTTCTCATCCTCCCTCGTTTCAGTAACATCCACTCTCTAGCTCATATCACAGGGGCCTATAGGAGTATTTTTTTGCTGTTTTTATCTCCACATGTAAAGTTATACTTCCAAGAGACACTGCTTTCAGCAATGAAATTACTTAAGTTCATCCCTCCCATACCTTAGCACCACAGTCTCATGGGTTGTGCCAGCACAAGTGTTTGTGAAGCCACGTTGTAAACAAAAAAGGGAAGCTGGTGGCTCCTCAGGCCTTGCAATAACTGCAGATGGGCCTAACCAGGCCTGCTCCAGCTTGTTGTCACTCCTCTTGTTGGGCTGGCGTTGTTTGTGTCACTGTGACCATAAGTTAGATGAGAGAATTGATCCAATTGAAAACACAAGCAAATATTTACTTATTTATTTCTGAATCACTTCTTCAGAGAATGGAAGCAAACGAGCTTTTCCTGTTGAAGACAATGTCTTTAAATCTCATTTTCTTCTGCGTTTACATCCATCAGTCATGATATCGTGATTTTCTCCCTGGAAAATCATTAGAGATCTCCCCTTTGCCCTGTGTCTTTCCCAGCATGTTACAGCTACAGAGAAGGCCACAACACAGAAAGATATTTGTAAAGCAGATACTGAGGATGGAGAAAAAGGGTCAGTTTGCGCAAACAATGACTCTGAATGAAAAATGGGCTTCAGTGTGTAGAACAGTAGACAGGTAGAGGAGAGGGGAAACCCTTTCCAGTTTTATTGTATATTGTATAAAGGGAAACAACTTTTGAGAGATCTCTTCTGTGAGAAAATTCTTGGAGAAGAAAAGGGAGATTGAAGGAACAGCAGTCTGTGGCAGCTCTTGCAAAATGATTTTTCATTAGGCAGCAGCATGTAGCCTTTCTCTTCTCCTTAAATACATCATTCTTAAAACAATAGCTTTTAAACTCCAAACAAAGGGCTTTCATTCTCATACTTGGAAAAAGTCTAATCTCAAGCTCTAGTTTTAGTCCCAAATTATTAGCTATTGTTAATGTCAAGTTATTCTTATTTTAGTGACTGAAACGTCAAGGACAGGAATTATAATTCTGCGTATCTTCCAAGAATGATGACGAGTCTTTGTGTAAGAGTTTTCCTACCAGCAAACTGACTCATAGTTCTCAAAATGCTGGCACAAGAGTATTTTGTATTACTACTGATACTAGACCTGGATCCTGAAGTGTTGTTGTGACACCTTTATTTTTCCTGAAGAAGAGATTCTTCTGTTTAAGAAGAGATTCGTCTGTTTTCTGTTTCGATCACAAACCAACACAACAACTGAAAAGTGAGCAGGAAAAAGCTATTCACTTCATCCCTCAGAAAAGGTGAGGTTCCCAATTTTTTCAGCAGTTTTTACCAGAGCTTTAGGTAACCTACCCCTTTGTTACATGACATTTTCTTACACCGAGATGTCCTTGATTCTCAGTGCCTCATAGTTCTTATTAATGTATCCTACTCCATCCCCTCAGGGAGTGAACAATTGTTACTCCTTTTTGTCAATAAGAAAATAAAGTACAACAGTATTAACGGACTGGCTCATAATCCGCCACAGATCTGAAAATGGATCTGACTTTCATTTCAGTGTCTGCTCTCCTTCCTTATCCAGATGTTCACATGATCCTGTTAGTCATAGCCATGCCCCATTACCTAATGGAAGAAATGGAAATGAAGCAGGAAGCTTTTGCTGTGTATAAGCCTATCCATGTACTGGAGATTAAGGAATAAATTTCATTTGAAATAGGCTATAAACAGAGGTGGGACTGACTACCTGAAAACAAACAGCCTCCCTGCAACAAAATCCAGAGAAGATGATCGAGGAGGCCTGAATTACGTTTTTAAAAGCCTTCTACTTGACAGTAATTTGGCAGGCTGCAAGGAAAGTTAAAAAAAAAAAAAAAAAGTCTATTTCTTTTTTAAAAAAGTCCCTTATTTAACCTGACTAATTCTGAATTTTTCAGCCAGAAAATGTCATCAAACCCAAAGTAGGTGATAAAAATGCCTACCAGTGCAAATCAAAGCTTGTGAATCAGCATTGGAAGCTTGTACTACTGAACAGGGAAACCTGGAATGCTACCATGCCTTGGCACATACCATTATTAAGATTTTAAAAAAAGCCTTAAGTTTTCATACTGCAGCCTATCATAGTTGTATTTAGATATATATATATATTTTTTATATTAGCTCTGGCTCTCTTCTGTCTTGGAATTCTCTCTGAAAACTTTTTTTGAGCAAAGAGGGCATTGAATTAAATAAATTAGGATCAAAAGCTGAACTTCTGTGTTTTATTAGCATTACCGTGGCAGCTAGAAGTCTGAGTCAGGGTCCTGTCGTATTCAGTGCCATAAAAACCTAAAAGAATGGGTTATCCCACAGACGCTAATCATGTTTTAGTCCTCATAGTAGATAATGAAGTATCTGACCTTTGGGGAGGATATTTTGCTTTGTGTTTGAGGGCTGTCCAAGAAAATCTAGGTATTGATTGCAAAAAGTGGAGCCCATCTTTGCACCACGAGCTGCTGTTAATGGCACACACAAGCAGGCTTGGCGGGAAGTATTTCTTGTGGATAAAAGAGTCCTGTTTATGGCATATCCCTCATTACTACCTCATGCCACACAGGAGTCCAAGAATCAATTGCTTTTTATTTACCCAGTGCTACGCGGTGCCACGTTCCACCCACCGTCAGGAACTTTGCCTTTTCCCTTGCAGCTCTCTCTCGGCACGTGGAGCACGCGGAGACATCCTGTGACTCTGGGGACGTGCAGGTCCCGTTGAGGCCCGCGTTGGCCTCCGGATCCCGGAAAGCGTGGTGTTCCTTGGCAAGCCTCGCCGCTGGCCTCGCAGGGAGCTTGGCATTCACCGCTGAATAAGGGAAAGGTGCCGGAAAAATCGCTCATGCCTGTCTGGACAAACCGCTCGAGATAGAAGAGGAGACACGGAGCAGCCTGGTAGGCCAATTTCTACATGCAAACTACAAAAAAAGGGTGAAAACTGGGTAATTTCAGCTGCTTCTGTGTTGTTTTGCTTTAGCATGGTGGATTATTCTGCACCTGTAAGTGCTGTTTTTTGGGAGTGAGTCTTGTGATCTCAGTTTTCTTTAGGTAGTGACAGTCTCACTATGTCAGTGACATGTGAAAATTTAAGTAAGTTGGGACCGAAGCCTTCCAAAATCAGTGGGAAGGCACGTGTTCACTTTCCTGGCTGTGAATTTATGTCTCTGCAATTTCTGAAGAAATTATATTCTCTTCTGGAGAGAGAGGCAGGCCTCAGCTTTCTCTGGGGGTTCAGTGCTGTCCCTGTGCTTGGTGCTGGAAATTGCATTTTGGTTTAATAGTGAAGACCTGAAACGCTGGATCTTCCTGCCTCTCTCATAAAGGTTTGGAATTGTAACTGGCTATTTCTGGAAAAGATAGGCTCCAGCTACATGGATGATCAAATTGATGAGTGTTGTTTTGTGGTCTGTTGGGTACTAAGTGAAAATAATGGTCTTGCTACCTTTAAAATTGGAGAGGGAAAGGCCAGAATAGAGAATCTGTGTCTCTTGCTTAGAAACCTTGTATATCTTAGGTCATTAGGTTTCACCTAGATATGCTTTTACTGAGCACTATTACTTTTCTTTGATTAAACGGTGCAAAGAGAAGAGGCCAGCACACTGTTCAGAGACATTATGATGGTAGAGAAACTATTAGATGCAGCGTGTTCAAAATATCTTCTCTACTGTAGAGAAAAATAACCCCTCCTCCCTCAAGTCCTTGCTACTCTGGCACAGGGGCTTTTCCAGCATTACCCCATATCTGATGCCTGTTTGGCTCTCTGTCCATGATTAACCCACAGTTAAATCATTTCATCCATGTGCGGAGGGAGGATTTTCACCACAGAGCACCACAGTGCTCTTCTCTCTCTGTCCATGAAAAGGTGACTGTTCAGGCATCCTCACGCAGATAAAGGTCCCATCAAAGCCAGCAGGAGATTCGTTAAGTGAGGCTCCCAGTTGTAGAGCCCTCTGTGTTTTGGTATCCTTATGAATACCTTTGCAAATGAGATATTAGCTGAAAAATTAGATTAACAGATAGGTTAAGGCCGTACTATTGGTGATAGTGTCTCTATCAGTGTAATTTGGTTGCAAATCAGAGAAAACATGCTGCCACTCACATTACAGATGCTCCTCTTCCTCTCAAGGAAGAGAGGTTTTGGTTTTTTTTATAGGAAGTTTTGTTTTTCTTATACAAATTCTGTGTGGGTCTCTTCCTAGTCAAATGTGTAACGTATTGCACTATAGCTTTGATTTCAGTCGTTAGCTTATTCATGACCGATATAGAGTTAAGA
>JAVCKT010032535.1:0-13838 GCA_032273925.1 Rhynchotus rufescens
AATCCGCCCCCATCCAGAAGGGCAAAGAGAAAAACAATATTTTCAATACTCTATATATATATATATTTACCTCATATTTAGACTAGCTCGAAGGTATTGAACTTTTTTTCCCCCTATCAGAAATTGTGAACAAGGAGAGATACAAATACCAATCAATATTGCATTTGACTTCTAAAGAGCATGAAAACCCCTGTTAGCCAGGGAAGAGAAAGTGGCATGTGCCCCACTGGGCAGATCCTCCCCGGAGGAGCACATGGCCCGGGAGTGGGGCTAAAATCTGGGGAAGGGGCTTGGGGAAGAATGGACGAGAGTTGATTTCTGACAGGTCTGTTGAATCCCTCCTTCTTGATGGAAGGCCGGAAGAAACATGCCCTGGTGTACAGCTGGGAAGTACCTCGTTGATGGAAGGCAGTCTGCCTTTCAAACGTCAGCACCTATAGTAAGAAATGTGGTTTTTTTACTGCTAGCTTGAGGGGGTTTCTGCATCCGCCGTATCTTGACCATGGTGCTGGACGCTTGGTCCAGGCATGGATGTCGCAGGCGGGTCGGTACCTCTGCTTCATACCTCGTCTTGCAAAACCATTCCCATCTTAGCAAAGGGTTTTTGTGGTGCTTGGGAGAGGGCTGCGTTTGATTTTTGTCACCGTGCGGTGACAGTTCTGCTATCGATGGCGTGTGCGGGCGGGGGCGCTGGTGTAAGGGCAGAGCTAAGATGGCAGCGGAAGAAAGAAAATGGCGTCATGGGTGACATGGGGGTGGCGGCTCGGCTCGAGGGGCTCCTCGGCGCGCCGGCAGCAGGAGAGGCTCCCGGGCAGCGGGCTTCTCCTGATGGCTCTGTCCTCACTGTGCGAGGAAGCTTTTAAATGATAGGAATCTGCCTTTATCTTCTCGGTATTGCCTTGGAAATACTGAGCAAGGCAGCGGGCAGGCGGCAATAATAGCTCCTTCAGCGGGTGATGCGGCGTTGTCTTTCTCTTTCCATACTGCAGATGCCTTTTTTCTTTTTTTAATCTAAGATTGCCCTGTGCATTCAACCCCTTAGGAATTACCTCGTAATCCAGGATATTTCAAATAACATTGAGAGGAGCTCAAGTTCGGAGTTTTGCCGGGATCGCAGATTTCTGCGCTTTGTAGGGTTGCAGCAAAGCGTCGCTGTTTCTGTGCCTGTAACTTATTTTATTCTCTAACCAGGATGCAAATGCAGGCATGTTTATAGCAGGAAGGAGAGACTGTGGCCCCTCCAGTCCACCCAACCTCCGTGCAACAGGTTGGATGGAGCCAGCCTGCCACTGCGTTTCTTAGCCGCTGTAAAGTTTGGTTTCTTTGCTTTTATTAAAGCAGGTGGGGACAGAGGTGCCCACAGTGTTATCCAGGAGCTCTGTCTCCTGGCAGCCCTTGTTTGAGCATCACATCAGCAACTGCTGCACAAAACAGCCTGTGCTTGGGAGCTCGGGAATCCCCCATGAGGGAGAACTTGGTTGTGAAATGTTACAGCTTTCGTTGTTATTTTGGGGTTTTTTTGGTTTGTTTTTTAAGTTTTTTTAAATGCTTTTAAGTATTTGGCACTGTGAAAGATTCCCATCAAAGTCATTGCTAACAAAGCATTTGCATACGCAAAGTGCAGTTCAGGCACAGGTAGCACGGAAGGGAAAATGAATTAGACTAATATGTGTGACGGAAATTATTTTATTGTTTGCTATTTTTACCTGTGGTAAAATTCAAAAAGACAACAAAATTACAGAATTATTATAATTCAATACACTTTAAAAGTAATATAGCACACACTATGATGATGGACATGTCAGGTGCTCTTTCGAATCTACATAGTTACCAGTGCAGATTTCTCTGATACATTTTGTTAAACACTTCTTAAAAAATGCAATATGTATTGGAACACTGCAGTGAAATTCTTTGTTAAGGTAGGAGTTAAACCATTTCTAAGTACAATTTTAAGTAACATATTGAAATTCTGTAGGGGATGAAAGCCTGAACTTGCTGAACATACGTTGAATTGGAGAGAAAAATAAATAAATAAAAAATCAGGCAAAGAGTCACACTTAGTGCGAGCACTGATCTTATATATAGCAGAGTGAATTACCTCTTCCTTCAAGGTTAATGTGAACTTGTAATTCATCCCTTGAAGAGCGTGTGCCTATCTAAGGAGCACATTTCCAGTCGTCGTTTGCCAGGTTCACATGATGCCAGCAAGAGCTGAAGAGTGGTCTGCCCCTGCTTCAGCTGCAAGCTGAGCTCTGACTTCACAAGGAACGTCTTTTTCCTCACTTTGAGAGCTTTTTCTGTTGTGGCTAGAAGGAATAATGATATTTATGCAACACAACAAAATCCGGTGTTCCTGAATGAAGTGTGAAGATTGCTGTGAAAGCTGCACGAGTGTGACAGCAGACAGTGCAAAATAGAGCAATGTGGAACGAGTGCGGGGCTTTCCAGGGCCAGCACAAACCCGTGGCAGAGCACAATTTGCTCTGGATTTCCTTTGCATTCAAGGCTGTGTTTAAACTGCGTCAGTGACAGAGCCGTCACTGGTCCCGTTCCCAACCTGACGACTGGTTTCAGGGCAGGGGGCTGCTGCTTTGCAGCTCCCAGTGTGTGTGCGGGGGGCTCTCATTCCTGGTGAGAACTTTCTTCTTGGCCCACAGACCTGTCACAGAGCTAGCAAGCAAGTACCAATGCTAGTCTCACCAAAAGCAATAATAGGGCTAGAAAGCTTTTTACGTAATTTTTTTACATACACAGTGTCTTCTCATACTGCAATGGTGCTTTCTTAGTAGTTTTGCTGAATCTTTTCTATTTTCTTTTTCCTAATTCCTATTAGTGCTTTTTTCTTTTAATCTTCAAATAAACCAGCTGCTTCATTTGGAGTTTCTGTTCCAAGCCGTTACTGAATACTTTTTTAATTTACCATATCATCGTGATCCCTGCTGGTTTTTTTGAAGACTTCACTGGATCTTTTGGAGATCCAGCATTCGGAGATAATTTTAACCAAACAGCAATTGACTTGAAATGCTCCCAAAACATTCATTTACTTTTCTGCTTTTTTCTCCTGCCAATGAAAAAGTGTGAGCGTCGCTGCCAACAGCCAGGACCTTGGTCCAACTGCTTGGCAATGTTCGCCTTCTCTTGACAGCTTGAATACTAAGATCAGGTATTAAAAGGATGGCCTGGGTGATGGAGGTAATTTTCTGTTGGCTGGGAGAGTTTACCAACCTCATTTGCTGCAGTAAGTGGAGGTGGTTTTTAGTCTCCTGTACAAGAGAGATGATCCAAGCTCCAGGAGGGAGGAGAAGGACATGAGAGGAACTGGAGCTGCTCAGAGGAACGTGGTGAGGGCCACAGGTGGATGAAAACCTTGGGACTAGCTGAGTGGGGAGACCCACGGGTGGAGTGTGGGTGCATCAGCAGTGTCTCCCCACAGAGGTTCCCTGCACCCATGTCCTTGCATGCCGGACCTGTTATAGTGCAGAGCCAAATCTTGCCGTGGGCACTGGAGACAGCTTTTAGGAGAGGAGCAAAACCTGGCGTGGTTTAAGGTGTGCGCTGAGTGCATAACGCAAACCCGTAAAGCTGTGACATGGCCTGTTTTTTTAATTGTTTTTTTTTTCTTTGCCAAAATTTTCTAATTTCCATTGTGAATCTTCCATGCTGCTTATTTTGGAGATCTCTGCTTTTCCCTGAAGTATGTTTGCATGCATTTCTATCTCGGCATGGAACCCAAGCGTTGGGTGCCCGAAGCAGAGAGCACCGCTAGGTGGCAATGCCCCAAGCCCAAGGAGAAGCGTCCTCCTAAGCGGCTGCTCGGCCTCCCCTTTGAGGGGGAACATTTTACCTCCTAATTACTCCCTAGTTAACGTGCTGCCTCATCTAATCCCTTCAGTGGGCCTCTGAACTCTCCAGGAGCTGGGCTGTTTCATTAAGACAGATACTTAGCCTGGATTTATTGGCTTCCAGTGAAGTTCAAGCACATCTTCACCTTGCTGATTGCCACCCCTTGCCTTGTACTTTGTTTTTAGGCAGGTATCCAAGCTGTCTCCACTTCCTTTTGGTCACTCTTCCCAAGGTATTACAGCAAACAGCAAAGTTTCACCCAGTTCTATAGCAAGATTTTCGTGTCTGTATGTCTTCATCCCCATCTTTCTTGCTGGGAGCCACGGTGCAGCTTGTCCCTGTCCCAGCACAGCTCTTGCCTTTGACCACTGCTCTAGCAGTCGGTCCCCAGGTGCGTGCGAGGATCTTCATTTAGCTTCCCTCTTCGAGGCTCTGCTTTTCTCTGTGGGCATTGCCTAAAAAGAAAGTGGGACACACGGCAGATGCTGCAGTGAAGACTAGGCTGGGTGGCAGAAGACACCCCTCGTTCCCACGTGTATTTATTTCTAGGACTGTTTCGGAGAGGGACCGCGTCGCGTGCCGGTCTCGGCGGATGGCGCTGCTGTCTCCGCTGTACAGAAGGGGGTCACGTTACTATTTCCAGCTGAGATACACGGGGATAAAAGGGAATAGAAGCAGGACATTTTGCTAGGCTTTAATACATGTTAAAACAGGATTAACGTACTTTTGTTTCCACGTTGTGCTTCGTGTGCATCTTACTGCACCTCTGGTGGAGTAAAGTGACCTCTAAACCTTGCAAGATTGGACTGGGGAGAGCTGCTAGCAGCTGAAAGAGCCAAGTAGGATGATACGTGTCTGATGTTTCAGGTGCATGTTGCAACATGGCTGATGTTTTTTGGCTGAAGCTCTATTTTTCCTGTTCTGCAGGGATTCCTGAAGAATGAAAAAGATAATGCGTTACTGTCAGCCATTGAAGAGTCCAGGAAGAGGGTAAGTGGGAAGCAAACGCCTGGAAAACAAGGGCATGGGGAGAAAAAAATCTGGAGGTATATTTTTGTAAATCAGGTGTTTATTAAACTGATGGGATTTAAAAGGACTGTATCTTTCACAAAATGCAGGATATTTAGAAGTTAGGAAATAAGTGCTTATACCTTGCAGAAGGAATGATTTGGTCAAATGTATTTCAGCAGCAATGCTCAGGAAGCTCACCTACTGTTAGGTGTGAGTTTGTGCAGAGCAGCTGTTGTCTCTTAGGCACGGCTTATTCTCTCCAGCCCCTCTGCATGGGTGCTTTTTCTACATACAATACAATGGAGTGTATTTCTCATTTTACTCCCATTTAATCTCGCACTCCCTTGTGTAATGACTTTGTGTTTGGTGAGGATGCTCGGTGAATTGTAGCTGTATCTCCAGGGTACGGGAACTGCAGTGTTTTGCTTTGTCCGGCATAGAACAACATTCAGGTCCTTGCAACAGCAGTATTGTCATATTTAACTCTCTTGTCTGTAGAAGAGCCTGTAGAAGAGCTGGGAAAATCACATTGCATCTCCCTGTCCAAGGCAAAATATCTTGTATAGGCAAACCAGTCTTGAAAGCAGTGCAAAAGAATGTAAGAGTAAGAAAGTATGTAAGAGTTTTCACTTAGGGTGAGTAAAGAAGGGTTGCTGAGCTCAGATTTCTGTCCTCAAGGGAGACCGATGCCTGTGGAGTTGATGAGGTAGAAGAAAGCAGATATAGAATGAGGCTTCTGTAGTGGGGCTCTTGTTTCTTCATCCTCCACCCCACTGCAAGTTGTAGTTTTGAGCATTTCTTGAGCTAGAAGTTGTCACCAAAAGCATAAAGACATTTGGGAACAGGATCAGGTTAATTTTTTGTAGCTGTCATGTTCTGGGGCCAGTGAGCCCAGCAACTGAAATTATGCAAAGTGCTTCCTAAGGCTGTTTGCCTTAGACCCACTGTCTGCAGATGTTACCGCCTGTTTTCTGCTGCATATATTATGATAAAGCTTCTGTACATGTACTTTGGACATCACCTCAGGGTTAAAACTGAGTCTGTGCTGCTTTCAAGTGATCAGAAATGGATCTTAACCATTATTAAATGATTTTAGTTCTGTATAATTCACTGCAATTATCGAAGAAGCGTATTGAAATGAATATAGTGAAGATAAGAAGACATCATGTGCTCTTTGGTGGCCAACGGTGAAATTAAAGGAGGACAGCTGAGAGGTGGGCAGAAGGCAAAGAGCTCTTAATCTCCTAACTTGCTATCCTAGCCCCATGCTTTCTGGAACGGAGTCTCTCTTTGTTGTCGTACAGGAGAACCAGAGCAGCTGGTACCTTTAGGTCTGTATTCAGGTGTTGTCAAGCTGATGGTGGGTTGTATCTGAACGTTCCTCAACTCTTTGTTGCTCCCCCACAGACTTTCGCTATGGCTGAGGAGTATCACCGGGAATCGATGCTGGTTGAATGGGAGCAGGTGAAACAGCGGATTCTTCACACGCTGCTCGCGTCAGGGGAAGATGCCCTCGATTTTACCCAGGAAAATGAGGTAACTCTGGAGCTTTCTGGCTCTGCCTGGTCAGGCACAGCCTGTGCCCAGCTGGCATCCAGCTCTGCTGGTAGCACAACTGGATTATTGTGCAGAGGGCACTGCGTGAAAAAGCAGTATCAGATCTCCAGTTAATTCCAAAGTGGCTGTGATGGGTAGGATGCTTTGTCTGGTAAAATTTCAGACCTTCAGCCTTTTCAGGGTTCTTGGCAAAGCCAAATAAACATTAAGGAGTATGTTTTTATTACCTTGATTCTCACTGAGGATACCTTTTCGTGCAAGTTGAAGTTTTGTGCCTTTAAGACCTCTAGTGTTGAGCAATTGAAAGTTAAAACGCCCAGCAGTGACCAAAGATGGTGAAAAGGCATTGACTAGTAACCTGTAAAAAGCAAAAGAGATATTTTAACTTAGTGTTACAGCTTGCTCTCTTAAAGAAAATGTTCCCATTAATTGTGGGAGTATCACCTCCCCTAACCTAGGGGCCTTGGATATCGGCTAGATTTCCCTGAGCACAAAGTTGTATCCTAGCCAGTCACCCCAATGTTCCAGGCAAATCCATAACCTTGAGAGGACAGGGTAGGAGACTGGACAAGCGTGGCCTGAACACAGACCCTTTTTCATTTTTCTTAATATATGTTTAAGATCCTGTTCACTGGAGCAGCGTACAGAGCTGCAAACTGCTTTTAAGAAAAAGCCCTTGGTGTTATTGGGCTATGGTCTGTATAGGGATTTGGAAATAATTAAAGTTGTTAATGAAATGTCCCTTTCTGATTGCTGTTCTTTTAAATATAGGTTAATCTCAGTTAGCGCACATCTTTTTATAGAATCTATCATCTTCAGAAAGTGTTTTACTGATGCTTTGACTTCTCAGCAGGCTGTCCAGCTTTCCAATATTAGAAATGCTAAATAAGGCAGGGTGAATTCATTTAAACCTAACAGCAGCGATCCCATTATCTTGGGATATGAGTCTGAAGACAGCTGCACTGATAGCTTTTAACATCTTCAATTTGAGAGTTACTGGTTTGGGGCTTTCCTTTTAAAGCACAGATATGGGCTGCTAGGAGAAGCAGAATAATGATCTGCTCTGAAACAGCAAAACCTTTTTTGGTTTTTTTGATGTTGCAGGACCAAAACAGTTGCTGGCCCCAGTGCAAAGCACTTGAGATGCCAAGCATCAAATTAGTGCAAGGGGGAAAAAAGAAAATCCATTGACTAGTTTTCATGAATGAGTTGAACGACTGGTTATACACTGTCACTTGGCAATAGTCCACTCTCCCTTTCAAAGCACCTCTCCTACCATGTGTCACTTCAAGAGCATTTAAAATCCTTGATACATCCCAGCCTCCAGCAGCCAAAGGTCTGAGGGATTTGAAGTGCATCTCCCCTGTTAAAAGCCTGTTATCCAACCTCCCTGCAGCAGGTTGGTCTTCTAAAGCCTTGTTCTAGTCAAATGAGGTTTTCTTGTGCGTGCCACAAACAGACACAGCTTGTAGCGTATCCTGGAGGTTTAATTGAGACCCTCTGGAGATGGGGGATCAAGTGCAAAGGCACCGGTCCAAGCGCGGCGGGGGACGCGCTGCCTGCAAGCCAGTTCTCAGCCCTTGGGCGCAGCTCGTTTGGGCAGCACGACACCCCGGCATGTCCTTCAGGGAAAGGAGCCCAGTTAACAGGCGAAGCTTAGTGCAGGACTTACCCTGCCAGCCTGGCCCTCCTCCCCTAAGGAAAAAACTCAGAATGAATAGAAAGATGCTTCTTGGGGAAACGGAGGAAACCTGGGTTTTGTCTTTGAGATAATAAATACCTCCTTCTCGAGGTGTTAGTTCTGTGGCATGTTCCCCATGGATCTTGGGCAGGTCTTTTGGCTCTTTCTTTCACATTTTTTTTTTCTCTCTCTGCTTCCACTTCTCCCTTCCTGCTCTCGTGCAACCTACTCGGCGTGGCAGCTCACAGTTTTACCCGTCCCATGCATGCCCTGAAGCCCCACGTGCTGCAAGGTGCTTCTCCAGCCGCCCGCCGCCCCGGCACGTGCTGCCACGCTGCCCTTCCAGCGCCGGCTCTGCGCTGGCCGCGGCGTTGGCAGCGCCCACGAGATGCCAGGAAGGTGCCCAGGCGCTTGCAGCCGTGGGTGATGCATCCTGCTGCTGCGCCCGCAGCTCTGCGCTCTTGGCTGAGCACCCCTAAAGGCTCCTCTGAAAAGCAGCAGCTTTGGGCAAAACCAATTTAAAGATACAAACGGCTTTCAGGTGGTGTTCAGAGTAAATATTGCAGCTCTGGTGCAATTTGCTACCAAGGGATGTCCTCTACCTTCCCCCACTCTTTAACCGCAAAGGCGCTGCTTTAAAAGGTTTAAAAAAGATTTTAAATGGTTTAAAAACCCTTTTAAAGCTTCATTCTACGCAAGCACTGCCTGCCCAAGCAGCCCTTCTTGCAACGCAAGGTGAGAAAGGGAGAGGCCCTTTCCCTGCTGACTCACTGGTTTTGTTCTGACATCTGCTTTTAGCTCCGTCCTGAGACAGTTCAATGCGTTTGGGTCTTGAAAAATTCAAAAGCCAGAATGCAAGTATGAGATGGGGAAAAGTAGGAAATAAAATTGCTCCCATGGATCTTGAGGTAGGAGATAAGAGCAGAGGAAAAGCAAGAAAAATATTTCTGGAGTTTGTGGTGATCTTTTATTTTTTTTCTCTCTCCTCTCTTGGAGCACTACAGTGGTCGGCAGCACTGAATCATTTGCTTTCTCCATAGCAGTTCTCAGCTGCACCAGATTAATAAAAGCAATCCTCAAAGCATCGTGCTTAGGGTAGAATTAAAACTGGAGAAGGGGGAAAAACTCCAGAAGCCCAGAGCAGGTGCCTGTTAGTTGTAGGCTTGCATTGTTGAGGATACGTGATCTGCAGCTTCTAACCCATTGCTCCCTCTGCCTTTACTGGACCAGCAGCCACGTGGATGTTCTTTGGCCCTGCAGAAGAAGCAAGAAGACTGGAATAAAGCCCAGTCCTTACAGTGCTACTGTTTGGGCACTGTTTGAAAAGTGACACTGAGCCACAATGTCCCCTTCTCTTGCTCTAGAAGATGAAACCTTATCAGTAATTAATGACCCCGTCCATAACATAGCATTGCTTTAAATAGCTCCACAATTCATCTAGTGCAGCGTAAGGGGAAGGCTGCAAAGTGCTATTTCTGCCACGGCAGCTGTTTCCTGGGAAACCTGCTTTAACAGCTCCTTTGTTCTTCGGAACAAAGAATTTGTTGGGGTTTTTAGGTGGGTTTTAAGGAATTTGTGTCAGATGATTTGGCCCTGAAAGGAAAATGCAAGTGGTTTCAGCTATCGGCGTCCATTAGGAGCGTGACAGTGAGGGATACGTTCAGCATAAATTTACAAATTTTATCTGCAAAAAAAAAAAAAAGGGTTTTTTTCTAAGGTATTTTCTTTATACTACCTAAGATTTAAATGTATCTGTCTAATTTTATTGTCAGGTTGGCATCATTTGGATTGCACTATTACTGAGAAATGAATGCCTTGATATATTCCAGAAGTTTCTTTGCTGATTTAGCTAGAAAAAAATGGTCTGAGTTCATCTTTGGTAACTTCATTCATTTATCTCTCATTTTATCAGGGACAAAACTGAGTATTCTATTTTTTTCTGTAGTCAGCTGTATGCTATGCAAAAAAAACATGAATTCTCTCCAGTTGCATATGTCTTTAAATTTAAACATTGCTTAAAATTTTCCAATTCAAAACACCTGGGCTTGGGCAAATACAGCCCCTGTATGTTCAGGGATGCAACGGAGCTACCGCACAGCAGAAGACAGAAATGAAAATTGAAGCAAATTGTCAGGCAGCCTGTTCAGCAGTGGCATCTCCAGCAGTGCAGCTCTAGGCAGGACACCTATCCCTTTCTTATGGCTTCTCTCCAGATGGGCTCAAGCAGGTTGTTTAGGAACGTGGGTCGTGCAACACTGGCAAAGATGAATTTTGAAGTGGATTAAGCAAAAGGAGAAATTACAGTTTTCCATTTGGGTTGGGTGTTTGCGAGGCAGCAAGTCGGTCACATTTGGTTGAGCTCTTCCAGGAAAGGAAGGTGTAACAGGTCCTTAAGCGGTGCTTGAAGTTGATCTGGTTTTGTGTTAAACTACTAGAACTCTGGATAAATGGAGGGAGGGAAAATAAAACTATTTGGCAGGATTGCTGGGGTGCAGTGTAGTAGCTAATGAGGATGTGTGCAGCTAGCCATAACCGACCGTAGTGGCCAAAAAGCTTGATTTTAAAACTTGGCAAATGTACCTGCCTCTTCTCAGAATAAGTTATTGATTCCCAATTCAGGGAATATAGATGAACCTGAGTTATATGGTGGTAAATCGAGGCCTGTTCTCAGTGTTTCGTTACAGCTGGTTTTCCAGTATTAAGCTTATATGCTTTACATCTTTTCTCCTGGTCTTCTCTCCTTCCCAAGAGGTTTCTCCTCTTGCTTTCCTAGAAGCTTGGCTGTTCTTCCTCCCCTGTCCCAGCACTGTCAGGGAGCTTAATAACAGATATTATGCTCCCGTGCTAAGCTTGTCTTGCTTTTATCTTCTGACCATCCTGGCTATAGCACAGCTAGGGAAGCAGGTGATATTAAAGGACTGCTTACCTCAAAGGGATCAGTCTTTGAAATAGTGTCCTTTTTAAAAAAAACAAAACAAAACAAAAAAAACCACACCAGCAGCAAAATCAAAGCTGAGCCTTGTAATGCTGTTGCTAAAACAAAGAGTTACATTTTGGAAGCTGGAAAAAACCTGGTGAGTCCTGCATATACTTAGTTGGGGGTGATTTTTTCCACAGCGTGGTGGACATCCATGCAGAGTGGAGGCTCTGCTGCAGACATACCTGTGATTATGGGCATTTACAAGAATGATCTTACAGAACCTTAGAGAATTATGATGATATTTTTATTTCAGTTTATTTCAATTTTCCCTAAAGTGTGCAGACTTTCCTCACAATGCCTCTACAAGCAATGAAAATGCCTCAAGCCTTGCCTAGGCAATGTGGGTGGCGAGATGATTTATCCATTGCCAGCTTCCTTCCTCCCCCTGCAGCAGATGGGCCAAGGGGCATTTCTGGCAAGGAATAATGAAATGTTGCAGGTGCTTTTTGAGGGTCTGAACACCCGTCACCAGAACCAACATCGTACATCAGCTGTGCCCACTGAGCTGCCCTTGCTGCACTGGAGGATCAGAGCAGAAGAACAGGCACCTTTCAGGAAGGAAAAGCAAACCCCTGCTCTAAGATGCTTTTTAGAGCAGCTGGTATCCTCAATCTGGAGAGCTGGTGGTTGGTTTATGTGCTGAGTAGGGAGAAATTCTGTCTTTTCATACATAAACTTGATGTTGGGTTTAAGTTGTCTTAGGAGGCTTATAGGATATTGCAATGAAACTGCACATTTCCCTCCATGAAGAGCTCAGGAACCGGGTAAACTCCATCAGGCATTTGAGCTCGGGGAATAGATGCCCTAACAAAAAGCCTGCAATAGTTTGATAGCTTTCGTATAGCAATCAGTCAGAAAATTAAACCTGAATATGAAGACTGAAGAGTTTGTACTTGGGGAGGGGAAAAGAAACCAAAAATAAGAACAAAAAACCCACCTGCACCTTCAATAATCCTTTTGTTTCTCCTTAAACAGCCGAGCTATGCTGGGGAGGTGGGCCCTCCAGGTCGCAGCTCTCTGGACAACGTGGAGATGGCGTATGCTCGGCAGGTGGGTATGCTGGAAAGAGATGCAAAAACACAGGTAATAACACTTTCTGCAGAGACAGGTAAGTGCACAGAGCACCATGGCAGGTTTGGCATGAAAGCATCTGTCTGGGATTAAACTAAATATAAGAAATTTAGACTGACTTTCTAGGAAATTTGTCTATCTGCTGCACCATTTGCATGGGAGGAGATTCTGAACGCTACGTGTGATTATGGAAATAATTTGTGCTTTTTTAGTAAACTTTAGTAATTTTTTTTTATGCTTTAAAAATATAGGACTTCTGTCAAAGTGTGAAATTATGTGAATGAAGACTTTAAATTCCATTTGTTATTACAAGAAGAGATACTGAAGTCTTAATCCTGATGTTTGTCAAACTATATGGCGTTTTAGTGGAATCACTTGCGTGGAGCTCTAGCACATCAGCTCTGCATTAATATATCTGGCAGCATTAGAAAGCCCCTGAAATTTTGCAGGGAAAACCAATAAATCTTTACATAACCAATTTGTTGCTTTTGTTATTGGAGAAGTTCTGTTTACCAGCGCTGTTGTAAGCAGAATGAGCGATAAGAACTTGAGTTTTTCAAAATGGACTATTTAAAACAGTGCAGACAAAGCATTGCCCAATTCTCCCACAATTAGGCTTATTTTGTGCCTTGGCTCAGCCTTTGCTCAGCCAGATAGCGGCTTGTACGTGTGCGTTGCTGTGCCCATGATGAGCAATGCAGCCACGTGGGAAGTGAATGATGCCTCTAGTTAGGGCATCATGGCAGTTAGGGCAGCCCTGAAGATGAGCTGGGCCACGCTGCTCGAGTTCATCATTGACTTTAGTTATTCTGAAATAATGACTTGCTCTTCGTGCGTCAGGCAGAAGCTTTCCCAGGAACACGCTTAAGTCCATGGATGGGATTTCACTAATGCTGGATTCCCGCTGGATTCCCCAACTGGGTTGTAAGTGAAGCAGTTTCTGTGAGAAGGAAGGACTTAGAGTGCTCCGGCACCTCCTCTCCAGCACCACGAATGATTATTTTTGGAGGGAGCTGGAAGGTCTTTTGGCTGGGAACAGAATAAACAATAATAGAATTAGTAGTCAAGTAAGACCAAGTTTTCAAACAGAATCAAGGTGGAGTCATGCTTTTAGAGGGGGTTTTGAAGGGCCAAGTGCTCATCTTCTCTTCTCCTGTGTTAGGCTTACAAAACAGCACGAGTTTCAGTCGTTCAGCTACCATTCAGTTGTTTGGTCTCATTTGGTTCTCTTTCCTCCAGCACTTGGGTGTATTTCTGTCCTCCTTCAGGCAGGCCTGGGGCTTTGGGGTGCCGTGGACCTGCTGTTGGTGCTCTTGTCCATTCTTCTCTTCCATCCAGATCAGGAGCAGCTACTGTGGGAGGGAAGCAGAAGGGATTTGTTGGGGATAGTCCGTTTTTGAAGCCAGGTTCAGGTTTTGCTGCCATGGCTGGGGAGGAGGAAGGGGAGAAATATATTTCTCTAAACTTGCTTGCTTTTGATGCATTTCAGATTTATATTTATAATGAGAAGATAGTGAATGGACATCTGCAGCCTAACCTGGTGGACCTTTGCGCTGCTGTTGCAGAACTGGATGATAAGGTACTGCCAGGAACCTAAGGAAATGAATTTAATCTCTTTTCAGCTGTGATCAAGTTTGCTGACATTGGTGGAAAAATACTAGTATTGCCAAAAACAAAAATATTTGTTTTCAGGGG
>JAVCKT010032538.1:0-15091 GCA_032273925.1 Rhynchotus rufescens
AGTGGAAAGTGTTTATCTCCTATTTTGATATCATTAGTAGACGCTAATACAGCAATGCAGTTTGCTCCTCATTTGTCACTTATCATGCTGAGGGTTTTCATGCAGCCTCCATTATAATTACTATAATGCATGAGAAGTGACAGCAACAGCTCTGGACAGTCCATAAGATAGTGACATAAGACCTGATCACTTTTTTTCCAAAAAAATTGCCAAAAAATGGTCTGAACTGTGCTGCCACATTCCCGGATTTGGGGCTGTGCGGACACCACACGAGACCAAAGAGCAGCTGCTCCGAGAGGACCCCTGGTCTACAAGGCAGCTCTGGGACCTTCCATGGAGCAGAGAGTTTGGGGCAGCACCTCCTTCCTACTCCCCTTCCCTGGGAATTAATGCTTGGCTGAAACGAAAGCTAAGTACTACACACTAAAAAATGATGAAAAGCCACATAATGTCATTTTAAATCTCAAGAGTCTGCTAAATCAAATACTCTCCTTCATTTAAATGTGCGGGGTTTCAAATTCAAGTGCAAAACTTGCCTAGATTTGAACCAACTGTGGACAGGACATTCAACATACCAAGTTTCTCGGCATCTGTTGCATTGGACTTTGAGACTGAAAATCACTATAAACATTTAATACTTGGAAATTCAGCTGTGGCCTGCAGCTTGTAAACAAAGAGGCATGTGCAATATACAGTTTTTCCTCAAATTTGACAAAAACACTGTGCTCACCAGTGCGTCTGGTGTGTAAGCAGCAAGCAGTAGGTGGCAGTCAAAGCACTGAACTATCTCCACATCAGTTCTCACACTGATTCCTTGCTAAGGGTAACACAAAAGTGGCATCTTCGGAGGTTTTAAAAGGCATCATTTTCAAAACTATCTTTCCTGCGGCCTCATGCTGCAGCATCTGTAATGGACAGCAATGAATTTCAGAAGAGCAGAGCAAAGCACTTAAGTTCAGCTGCCTGAGCTGGAGCTCTGAGCTTGTTTGCTTTCTTTTTGAGCTTTAAAATACACCTTTATGGGAAAATTCTTCTAAAGTAAGATGATGATGAGACTTTCTAGGAGTGTCTTGTTGCTAGTGCAGGGAGCATGAGGATAGATGTGCCCAAGTTCAGCTCGTCCACACGGCCACCCAGCTGCTGGGCCAGCAGCCCTGACCATACAGGCCAAGGGGTTACGGCCAGTCCTTGTTTTACAGGCGCACACAGAGGAAAACCCCACTGAACTAATAGCTCATATTGCTTTCCACAGCACTTTCACTAAGGAGCATCATCTCCATCTTTTCCTCCTATAGAAATGGCAATCAGCATTAAATACAAGCATCCAGGACCAGGAGGTGTGCAGCAGCACAGATGTCACAGCAGGACTGTTAATCATTAATCAGAGACCACAACTCCACACACAGGCCCTACAGCCCATCTCTCAACACAAGCAAGTTCTCCAGTGTCTCCTACACTGATACACAGCAACACTCAAGTGACAGGAAATAACCAAGCTTGGGTTTATACTCCAGGAAATATTAGCAGTTTCATAAATCCATTTTCTAAGCAAGATCTTATCACTTTACTCAGAGGTGTTTACCAGTTCTTAGAGGGAAAAAGCACTGGGCATCCAGGCACTATTTTATTACAGAAGCTATCCTACTTATAGACCTTCCTGTCCAACTTCCAAATCCTGAAGCATTTGTTTGTACAGGGTGTTTCTGTTAGTTGTTCTTTACTTAAGGGATTGTATAATAGAAAGGTAATGTAAGGAAGAGGTTCAGTGAATTAATATTTCACTTTCAGATCTCTCTTTCAGGATATTTCAGTACTGCATAAGTGTCATACACTTAATTTCATTGCTACAGAAGTGTGGAAAATCAGTAAGAATTTTTTGTCTCATAGCTTTCTAAGGCTGGAGCTAAAACTCTGACTTTCAGTTCTGAGGCAAGAATATGCTTTGCAAGCAAAGAGAAACAGCCCAAGAAACCCCCTCCATGTCTGGAAGCCAGGGTGTGTTGCTGAACAGGATCATCTAAAGAACATAGCAAATCCCAGCTTCTTACAGGGATTAAGACTACCTTGAGTTTCAATTGATTTGCATCTGAGCACATTTCAAAACATGACTGCACAAAGCAAACAGAACTAAAAATCAGATCTGTACACTGCTGTCAGTAACATACATAAAATTTAATTTGGAGGAGTGCTTCTAGCAGACTTGCAAAAGGAGGCAGCAAGCTTAAAATTTCAGAGCTTTAGCTGGTTAAACAGTTGACTGAGGACACCCTCCACATTTTAGAATTACTTCATCAAGAGGTCAGAGTGTACATATCCATCTTGTTCTTGCTCAGCAGGCAGAACAAAGTGAGAAATTAAAGCGTTATTGCACAAGTTGTGCAGTGAAACACAATGATAACACAAGGCAGAAACTAGGTAAACCACTATTTTCCTTAGGAGAAAATTTAAAAATAGTTCTATTCTCACACAGATGAACATAATTTTAATAGTGATATTTCTATGAAATAAAATAAAAAATTCAAAATGAGAAAACTGAATAAGACTGAATTTGTAACAAACTTGGAACAACAAACTTAGAACAAGAATCATTTTGGATAGTTGCAACTATAACTCAGTACCACACAATACTGAAAGCACTTTGAATTTCATAGCTCAGTTTGTTCATGCTGGTCACAGTTATACTACCCTATAAAAAAAAAAAAAAAAAAAAACACACAGCAAAGTCCCAGATAAGAATGAGGACTAACTTCTGCTTGAATGAAAACCAATACTCATACCGATATTTGGTCTTAATCTGAATTTATCTTATTGTAAGCCTAGCATATTTCCTGAAAAACTGCTCCAAAAACCTATTGTCATTGAACTGTAACATTTTTATTCCCTTAAGGTAGATAAAGGAAAGCAGAAATCTAAAAATTCAGGTACTAATTTCAGTAGCAGAAAAGTTCTCAGTGCTAAATATTTCAGATGCATCTGCTTAAGTAAAAAAGGATTCAATTTTTTGCAAGATCAGACTGATCTGTCATCAAGAACTCAACAGAAATTGGAAGCAAGCATCCAAAGGATTCCTTACAATAGCAAGTAAAATGAATAAAGAGAAATATCTTTGATAATCACTGTGCAGTAGCAGGGTAATAACTCAAAACACACACCTCCAGCCCAGCTGGCAGCTGAAGGCAACAGAAAACTTTATTGCTTTACAGCTTCTTATAAGAGACAGGAATTCTGCAGTACTTTCAGTAACTCTGACAACACCAAACATCTCTAGAAAGCAAGGTGAACTGTAACCAGTCTCAAACCAGCCTCAAACACTAGGGCAGCCACTTAAACCAACAATTTAGAGCAAGAGAGGCATCTCAGGGGTGAGGAACATTGCACAAAAAGGACATAACCTACTAATCTGTTTCTACCAGTGAACAAAAATGGTACAGGGCAAACATGCATGTTATTTCCAACTTGAAACACTTTCAAGTTCCTAGTGTTTTTCAGATTTCCTGAGCTTGAGATTTGTGCCAACAGGCACTTGAGTTCTTGCTCCATCTCCCCGAGACCTCTACAAACCTCTCTGACCATCCTTTGGCAGTGCTACTCACTTATGGTAGAGATGCTTCCTACTGTTCTGGGTCAATTTGCTGTAGGCTTCACTTGGTGACTCTCAGCTCTTGCACTGAAACTGGAAATCCATCCTCCATCCATTCATGATTTTATAGACCTCCAACAAACTCTTCACCTGCCCCCTGACCACGTAACTCCAGCCTACTTAGCCCATCCCACTAAAGGGCCTTGTATCACTCATTTCCCTCTTCTGTATCCTCCCAATCCTGATATGCCCTTGTTGAGACAAGTCAATAAGAATTACAGTTTCCAAGGTGCAGATAAACAACATCATTATGCCACCATACAGATCTGTTCTGTTTTGTTCTTTAGTCCTTTCCTCATAATTCCTAAAATTTGATTTGCTTTTTAGCCTGTTGAGTACAAGCTGATGTTTTCATGGAACTATCCATCATAACCCAAGGTCTCACTACTGAGTGGCACAGACAGCTCAGAGCCAATTTTATATGTGGAGCTAGGACAGTTTACCCCCCCAAGCATCACTTCACATTTATCTACACTAAATTTCATCTACTATTTTATTGCCCCGTCAGTCTTTTCATATCTTGTGTAATTCTTTAGTCTGCCCTCATCTTCACTACCTTGAATAATTCTGTATGAGCAGCAAACTTAGTCAGGTTGCTACTCTTACCCTTTGCTAGTTCACTTATGACTGTAAATAGCAGAGAACCTATGGAACAACCCTGGTGAACTCTCCCCATTAGGTGAACTGATTTGTTTTCTGTCTTTTGACCAGTGCTCCAAGAAAGGACCTTTCCTCTTACAGCTTAATTTCCTCAATGGCCTTCAGTGAGGAAGATTCTTAAAAGCCTATTTCAATTTCAGGTAGAAGATACTTAAATGAATCACTGTTATCCTTGTTCTTTTTGACCCCAAAGAACTCTAAATATTTTTTCATGAGACTTTTAAACAGCTTAAATATAAAGCACTTTTGAGATATTAGAGGCAATATGAACTATGTGAAAGAAACCTGGTTTTCACTCAGCTCCAGAATATTTTTTTTTTTTTTTTTTGCCAGTTCTGACTAGGCAAACTGCTGCAATCCACCATTTCCTAAACCTCAGTAAAAGCAGCCCAATGAGCAAGGGAAACAACCCAGCCCATTTTCCTGTTTATTTATTTCTGACCAGCTTTGATACCTGACAGGGAATCAAAGCTCTGTTGTGTCCAGATCTCTCCTATAGAGTCACCAATAGTGAAACTTTAGTGGAAATGAAACTACTCAATAGAGCTGCTCAACAGATGTAAAATCTCTTTATTTCTTTAAAGAATTTTTTTGTCACCAGCTGAAGGAGGCAGTGACAAAGTCAGTAGCCACAAGCCCTTTTGCCATAAGAAATGGGCTTCATAAACCTTCGTTATGATGAAAAATATGCTAAATATCTAAATAACACCTAGGATTACTAAGATATTTCTAATATACAGTGGAGTCATCCAAAAGCTCTATAAAGGATCAATTATTTTTACTTGTATCCTAAATGGCTGTAAGATAATAGCAATAGCACTTTACAAGGAATAAACATTAAAGGCTTTTATGAGTTATGTTTTGGAGCTTAACTAGATTGGCAAGAGCCTCCCCCTTGTGCAATAAGCCAAGCTCACATTGGCATGGCAAGGGGGGGTTACCTGACTAGATGAGAAAATGACCCACTATTAAAGGCACCTGTTTGCAATTATATTTAAGCACATTGCCTGGGCTGATTCCTCCACTTTCTTATCTGGAAGTTTTCCTTGAAGAAGGAATGCTTTGCTTGCTTGAGGGAAGCTTCTTATTTTGCCCCAACTGCAGCATTCACAAACACAGCCATAAATTTACCTTCTGAATGAATATTGGCAGGGAGAAGCAGCACAAAACCACCTAGGACAGCTACGTGCATAAGGGGCTGGCTTCAATAATCTGCTCTGATCCAGCTATTTTTGAGTGGTTTAAACAGCATGCACTAACTTCAGCAGTTGCATACAGAAGTTAATCATGGGATGCTCATACTTGGTGCTGCTTCTGCACACAAATCCCTGCCTGGTGGCTGCAGGACATATAGTCTGGCCACGGGGTCCACCATTACACATCTCTTCTGATGAGCCCATTTTGGGTGACTACATAATCAACAGAGGAAAAGAAGTCTGAAAAAAAATCATAGTTAAGTAATTTGATCTTGGGACAGAGGTGAAATAGCACTTTTACAAGGTGAAAAACATAATATTTGAGTTATCCAAACATCAGAATTAGAGAATAAAAAATTCATTTCGCACACACAGAGCAGTTCACCCAGTTTCCATTTACAAGTATGAAACCACTAAGTTCTAAACTAAATTAAGAACAATTTATGAACTGACAATTGTGCTCAATGGTCGTGATGGAAGAATGTTATAGCTCCACTTATACACATGCAGTTTAGCTTAGACTCTGCTGCTGCCTAGAGAACTGCCTTTCTCATTTATCAGAATAAAACACCTCAATGCTTAAAAATTCAGGTAAAAAGTCCCAGCATTAGCTGCTTAAAGTTGTGCTTCTAATACCCTCCATGGGCTTCAACCTGCTCTGACTTTTGACAATCTGTACTCTACTATTTAAAAGCATGACCACAGATTTGAAAGCCTAACTTTAAGCAGTCAGATTTGAAACTTGCAGCCTTATTTACTAAAGAGAATAAAGGAAGTAAAATACCTTGAAGACAACATTGAGGAAGGTATTAAGTTGCCTGCTTGTAAATCTCAGTATGAAACTCTGTACACAATGAGGGGATATATTCCTTACCTTTAAGCAAGCACTTAAAACTACAACACTTGTGCAGGTAACTGGAAAGATGAATTTACTGATCTAGCAATTTCTAGAACCTATTTTTCCAAAGAGCAGATTGGATCACAGGTAATAACTAAGTCCATTCTCTCTCATACAACTGATATCAGGGGATCCAGATTTACTAAATCTATACATGGACAGTTTTCTGCATTAGGAAACTACAATTCTTTTGCATTCTGTAGGCACAAAAAAACCTTGAATTTTCCTAAAAGGAAACTAACTTTTTTCCTACAATCTCAGAACTGGAAAGGAAAAGATAATTTTTTTAAAAAAATGCAAAGAAGCTCCAAGGCTAGAGAAATGCTTTGTTTAGTAACAGAGCTGGTAGCCATAGCAGAAGTTGGCTATATCCACCAAAACAGAATAAACCCTCATGTCTCACAGGATGAGCCTTTCTTCATCAGCACTGTAGGAGAGCAAAAGGCAGAGCTGCCTGAGCACATCTGACCTATAACAAGTACAACAGCCAACACTTAGCAAATTAAGAGTAGTTTTTCTCCTTCTCTTCATTGTCTATAGTGATAGAGCCCATAGATGCAGCCCATCTCAAGGATCTCATCACAGATCTTGCCCATCTCAAGCAAGAAAACACTCCTGGAAGAGTCAGTGATCAGTACCCCAGGAGGGACTGAAACCAGCAACACATAAACCAGCAAAACTTCTATGACTCAAATCTTGCAAAGATGTCATGAGCCATGAAAAAAAGGCAAAGAATCTGTATAGACTATGAGAGCAGGGATTACAACAGTTAGAAACACACGAGCCAAAAAGCATCTTCACTGAGCTACACTGATATGATGACACAGAAGCTACAAGCCTAAAAGTACATATGGACTGCGCCTTTACAAAATAAGGCAGACAAGCACCTTACTGTGCTAGGATTCAAACCTAATTCCTGCATATGCTGGAGCTTTTAGAATAGGATCAACACTACCGGAATAACATTATTTTCAAATTATTTCATAAATCCTTCTTTTAGATGGGTTACAAACTAATTCAAGAATGTGAATGTTCCCAAATTTAATGAGCACTCATAACTTGGATCCAACTTCTCTGCATCCTCAGGCCAAGTCCAGTTGTCACTAATGCGCACGCACACACACCCATATTCTTATTTCTTGGAAAAGAAAAGGTGTTTTGGCTTTCACTTCTCAGCGCTGAAATTAAGACAACTGCCAAGAGAATAATAATTGGAAGTGCTACAAAAAAATCCAGTCAGTCTGAAAGGGAAGTTGCAAGAGCTATAGCCCAGCAACAAAACTTAACTTTAGAAGTTGCACTTGCCTATAGAATATTATAATATTACAATAAACCTGAAGCACTCCTGTGATGTCAGTCACAATTTAATCTGCTAGAAGGGCCTAATTTAGATTTTTAGTTAGGCTATGTTTAGAAAGGTTTGGTAGTTAGTACTAGTAGGGTTTTTTTGGTTCACATTCCTTAGAGGGATCAGAGGCTGCTAGGGCTGTCTAAGTACTAAGGAACATTCATAGGGAGCATTTAATCCACATTGTGCAGAAAAACCATCACTCTGCAAATTAGAGCTGAAGGAAGACATCACAGATTATGGTCCAGTTTGCAGAATCATAAAAGGCTGCATAACCTTTCAAGTCTGTGCATCAGTTGGATTAATTTCTTTTGTACATTAAGATTATACAGAAACAACACAATGGAATATATAAAAGTGATAAAACAGACCTAGGCTTGGCTGTAAACACTGCTTTTAAGCATATTCTATTATGAGCCACAGGAGGGGAAAAATGAAAAGACCCTTTTTGCCAAATATGTATCAGCAATCTTTTTCCTGGCAGTATTTATTTTATCAAAGAGGGCGAAAGAAGCTTTTTATAGGCACTTGAAACATGTGTTTAAGCTATTGAAAGTTTTAGACCCTATTAGTTCGGGATATCAGCTCAAACACCTAAAATTGATTTGCTACAGGAATGAGTGTCGAGTACCAAGCAAGCAGCTTTTTGGGCTATTTCTCCATAAAGAACTAGTTTGTTCTATGTAAGTGACAACTGCATATTTTATGAGGATTTCCAGTTAAAAGGAAAAACATAGAGGCTTTGAGACAAAAAAAACTTTAAAAAGTCCATATTACAATCATTTGGTTTGTGCTGGAACAGCCAATAACTTTAGCACAGTTGCATATTCTTAATGGATAGAGATATATTCTAAAAGAAAAGATATATACTTAATAGATTTGAAGAACATAGTTCTATTGATACAAAAAGCTGCAGGGCAGCTAAAGTGCAGGCCAGTCCACAACTGAGCTGATATTAAATTACTGTGATATTAAATTGTCAAGACAGACTTTTTGGACAGTAAGACAAGACATATCCTAATACTGAGCTTCTAAAATTAGTTGTGCAGAAGTCACTAAAAACAGTTTGTTGTTTTAGGCCAAATGTTTTTCAGGCCCTGCTCAAAGGGCTCTTATTTGCAGAAACGTCTAGTTCCTGCAAACTCTTCTCCTGGCCTCTACCCTGGCAAAACAGCTCCTTGCATCCATCCTAAACTCAGAAGCCTTAGCTCACTTCTACCACATCTTCCATCCCAGGAAGGCATCCAAGTCCCTCTCCCTCATCCACCTCCAGCAATTCCCAGGGACAACGCTCCCAAAACCCTCTCGTGCTACCTCTCTAGTCTAGCATAACTAAAGTCTAAAGCATAACTAAGTCTAGCACTTAACTAAAGCTGAGAAAACAGGTCCTATGTGATAGTAATGCTGAAAAATACAGGTCTTGCTATTGAAAGAGACAGCTCAGAGTGCTGCAGTGTAACTACATACATCTCTGTTAGGTTGCTCAAGAAATGCTACTCTGCTGTTTCACAAATAGTCTAAACAGTCAAATTCTACTAGTGCTATTAATGTATATTTTTATTAGACTTGTTTGGTTGCAGTAGAATGGTGTTTTGGTATTTTCTCCTTCACTTCATTATCTATGTAATATTTTCTATACATTTGTGTTATTTTACTTTTACATTTTTAATGAGACTGCAAGAATGAAATATGAAAGACTTGGGTAGACAGAAGATGGCTACAGAGGCCTTTTGGTGCCAAAGTCTTGAATTGGCTCAGCTCCCTTGCTGGTTGCTATTATGCAGTGTTTTCAGTATTTGGAATATTTTGCAGATGAAGTACATGAGGGTTGCTCTATTCAGAGTGACATGTAGTTAGTTATTCACTCAGGACCTCATTTACTCCCAGGGCTCTAGACCAAAGCAGCAACAGCACTGAGCTGCATATAAGTTTTTTAAAAATTGCCATAAATGCCTTATTTGGGCAAATTGATATATAAATCTGGACAAGGAAGTATGATCTGGCCATAGCGCATACATAAGATGAGGCTTTTGTGAAACAGAAGGAAAAAGGTATACAAAAAAACATAAAAAGAAATGGTCTAAGGAAACAGACCACACAGCCAAACAAATGGGCTCACAGAACAAGGGACTTACTGGGAACAACTGTGAAGATGAAGAGCATTAACAGAAACTTGCATGTGAAAGCATGGGCTGAAGAGATTATACTGCAAACCCAGAAAAATAAATTTGCAAACAAAAGCAGTACTGGCAATGAAGTATTTCTGAGACCCATGAAGACATAAAAGCAACAGTATTCTTCAAGAGACAATATTTACTGAAAACAACATGAACTTCTAGATACTGAAAGTTATGCAACCAAGGTTATGCAGCTGGTCATTTTGTCTTTCATCTTCTACTTATGAAACTCAGTTCAGAAAATCTGGCCTGCCTGGCTGACAGTGCATCTATCCACAATAGGAAACTTTCAGTCATGCTAATACAAAAGCATTTCTGTGCCAGTGAGTGTAACTAGGACAGTATAAATATGCTTCTATCGCTGCAAAACTGCCTTAGCACAGCCTTAGCCAAATCTGAGGAAGGATTCCTATTTTTTCCCATGAGTCTAATGAAAAGTGCATTAACTTCAGAAAATGAATGTGTACTTGTGGAAATTACTGCAGTATTTGCTGAGAACTGAGGTACCTGTCCCCCAACTCCACCACAACAGGTCCAGCAGCTTCCCCAAGGGCATTTTCTCTGCAAGGGGTAGGAACCGTCAAGCAAGACACAGCAGCTTAGTAGGTCACTATCATTCTATTAATGTTCAAACTTTAAATATTTTGGTGTACTAGGCCTCTGTTTATGTCGCCAGGCTAACAGAGTCTTATAGGCTGCACAGTCCCTCCCTGCACATCCAGCTCCAGTCGGAGGGAACTCAACAGCACAATAAGCATCAGTAACACAGGAATGTGAGTACTCAGCATACACAGCCATCATTAATTTTTCTCATTCTTGTTATTACAGATAAGCTGGTACTAATTTACACCTATATTTCTGAAGTATTTTACCCTGCAAAGGCAATTTTACTGTGATGCGCTCCATATTTAAACTGTGAAAACAAGCCACAAGATACTGAATAATTCAGAATCCAGTACTTCTTATTGTGTTTGAGCCCGGAGCAAACAATGCTTTCATTACAAAAGTTTTCAGCATCTTTTTTAAAATTCCAAGTGTAACAAGTCATGATTTTATAAATAGATAAATTTTTAACACACTTAAGTCTTCTATTGACTGGATATTGGCAGTGCATCAGAAGGTAAAATTTGTCCCTGAGATTTTCTTTAGGCCATTCTAATATTTTTGCATAATGCATATATACAGAAAGGATAAGATAACAGTAATAAAAACATGCAACAGCTCACATGAAGAGCTCTGCAGCAAAGGTTATGTGGTTACTCCTTTTCTGAGTCATGCACAGACCAATTGCTAGATACAAACTTTGAGGTCCAATGGTTAAATGATAAAAGTACTGAACAAGGTCACATTACGTGCAATGTTTTCCAAGCTCCCTAATCTCTATTTTCACTCAGAAAAGATAATATAGAAGAGATGAAGACTAAAGAATAAAGGAATAGCAGTCAGCTTTTTCCAGAACAATTAAGTGTCTTTTCTGATCATACTTTAATTCAAATTCATCCAGCACAGTTTGAAGTTGATTTATGCCATATTTTCATCCCTTTTCAACTATAATGCTCTGATTTTTATCTTGCTTACAGGATACATTCTCAACTCAGCTTCCTCCAACAAGTTTGCTCAAAGTGCCATTAATTTGTAAAAACAAATTCTCCTTTTAAAAATACAGAAGTTCCCTTTTTAGCCTTACAGAACACTTTAATAAGCAGGTTTAGAAAAAAGTGGAATTAGCATATGCTAGCTGCCCCTCCAAGAATGTGCATCAATTTTCTACCATCATTTACCTGTCTGATTTTAGCTCACACTTGCAGCACATCTTTAAGCATTTCAGTTCTCACTGCCTTGGTACATCAAAGCTAGGTCAGAACCTTCGGTGCTACAGCAATTACGATAGTTAATAAATGCTTACTTATGTAATGAGGACCACAGTTCAGCTCGGACTGCCCTTTCCCCCTGCTCAGCAGGCAGGACTTCAGGTACCTGCCCTGTGCCACTGCTGCCCAGGCTGGGTGTTCCCTTTCGCAGCTCCTGACAGGAGTCGCAGAGACGGCTTTAGAGACAGACCAGTGAATATTGCTGTGGGTTTATGACAATTTTATTACACTAACACAATCCTCTAAAATCAAAATAAGGTGATCAGCCTTTAAATGATCAGCCAGAAGCATCCTGTCAATAGGATCAAAGATGAGAAACAACAGAGTTGCCTGCACAGAGGTTACTGGAGTTTCATAATATTGTCTGGAATGACAGCTGGTTTCTAAGCAATACTAGAAGGATCTTTCATGATCATTGGTTTCCTCTTTCTCATTATTTACCTACACTGGAGTACTTCAGGTGCTCCAGACTAATTTCTTCTGTGCCCTCCTCCTCAGCTTCACAACTAACATTTAATGTCTCACAACCTTTGCCATTTCCTAACCATCGTCTTCTGCTAGCTTTGTAACTTCTTTACTGGTAGTGAGTAGTATTTCTTAAAATTCCTTATACTTTACCTTCAGGTTTAGGGGAAAAAAATATGAAAGATTTCTGCTAGCATCCAGGGACAATTTAAATTGCAAAAGGATATCCCATTTGTTTCAATAAAATCATAACTTCTCTCCCAGGGGAGTTTCACTGTACAGGCATATGTTTTGCTTAGCTATGACAGGATGCAGAAGTCTAAAAGGCTGGCATTAATTCACTACAACTTTTGACATCCTTCACTGGAAGATAATATGCATATAGAGCACAAATATTATAATATAGGTAAATTAGCTGTCTATACACAAGTGCAGTGTGTGGTACTGGCCTGAGTAGGATGGATATTCATGCTTTCATTTCTCTGGTTATTTTGAAAGCAACACAATGATTATGATTTTCTATTGGAAAAAGAAACTGATTTTCTCATAGGAGAAGCCAAAATACTTTTAACTGATAGCCTTGTACAATTTAAAGACTTGAACAGGACCACTTAAACTGGAATTCATTTTAACTTTGAAACTCTGTGATAGAGCCTTGCAGTCAAATGATTTATCAATATTTGGAAAACAAGCTTTGTAGGATTGCTTTCATTTAGAAAATGAATATGGGGAGGTGGGTGTCAATAATGTCATGCTTACTCCCAGATATCAAACCACCATGTTCCTTTGAAAAAAATCACAGAATATAAAAGCAACAGCACATGTTCCTATTTACAAAATATCAAAACCACCTCTAAGATGTGGCACAAGAAATCTTTCTCCTTGCTAGCTCCCATTTTTCACTGTAGCAATCTTCTATCCAGGGCTTTTCTCTGACCAGGTCTGCCCAAATGCCCTGCTCTTGGCATCCAGTTTTTCCAGTTTTTCCAGTTTTAAATATTTTTTGCTTGAACCTGGAGAGTCTAATCTGGTTTAAATTTTTAAACTATATGACCATTTTTGGTTCAAAAGGTTACCTGATTTCAGACATTAGCACTTGAGCATAATACTAAATGCCAAGTATGGTGGCAGGATTTTTTTCTGAATATTGTTTCTGTTTGTATTTTAACCGAGTTAAATAGAGACTAAATTTATTGAGGTACCATCTCCAAGAAAAATGGGTAAAAATTATCTGCAGCCTCAATTATAATGTTTATGTATTTGCAGAGTTCAATTTTTATGTACTGCTCTAAAAGAAAGAAGTTTTCTCACTTTATACAGCTCAAAAAATTCTAGGCAGATCACTTTGCTATAAGCAGATGACACTGTCATCAACACATCTAGTTACAAAGCATTTCAAGTGAGACTCAGATCCCTTTCTGAGAGCCTACTCCAGCTTTAGAAAAAAATAAAGTACCTTACAAAATGCTGATTTATTGTCACAATTTACTTTTAAGGGCTTTATTGCCTAACAATAGATCAGCTAAACTTGCTTTAGGCATTAACAACAGTACATTAGTAGGCCAATTATAACACTAAAAGTTTAATTTGTAAGCTAGTACAAATCATTATTGTTTCACAAAATGAGGTTTCCATCCTATTACTAGCATTTATTAGTAATGCCAATTTTAGTCTAATTGTAGGTTTGATTTAAGATGCTTAAATCAATTTTATTGATAGGCAATGTCATCTACAATATATTAGAGACAACCAAGAAGTTTACAGACAGAAAGCTAACCACATAGCAGTAGAAAAACACTTTTTGCTGTTCCCGCCGCCTTGTTTACTCCCAAGAATCAGGTATAAATGATGCCCAGAGCGATACCAGAAAGAAAAAAATCCACTATAGAGTGATACTATTTATCAGCTCTTTTAATGATCTGCAAAGGTTTCTCTTCCCAGTGGGATAAACTAAGTTCCTGTTGTATTCAGAGTTTCTCAGTAGAATTGCTGTACTTTAATCCAGCTTAACTCAGGTGACCAAAGGTTTTGCTTTCTTATAGTAACACCAAGAGACTGTGATATCCTTGAAATACTGCAGACTTCATTATATTTAAGAGTCTGGTTAGGGACCTATGGAAGCCCTAGTCCTATCAAGTCAGTGATAAAATTCTGGACCTACAGCCATAATCTTATTCCTATAGTTTAAAAGGAGGTTCCACTTTGCTGGAGGCCTTGAAAACATATGAAAGTTGATAGTTTTAACTTGAGGACATTCACAAGGCACACCATCTGCCCTGGTTTTGTGACTGCACAGCAGTAAGATGAGATCCTGAGAAGTTACAAAGACTAGAGAAAAAAACCATGCCCAACACGCTCCTGGGAGGGCACTCGGTCTCACTGGTACCTAAAGACATGAGGCAGCCAAGATGCAAGGTGCTTGTCTTAGCCTTTTGTATTGAGAGCCTTTGTGGATGACAGAAGCTTACAAGCCAGTGTCAGAACAGCATAATGCCTGCCATTAACCATATGTTGTAAATGTTAAAGCAACCCTCAGTCTTTCCACTGATCACTGCTTTTTAGCTGATGGCCTTTCAAAAAAATCTGGAATCAAACAAGGTGGGCCGAAAGAGACAAGTACATGGCTACAGAGTGAGTGGAAGTCAATGACACCCCAAAATTGGTGGGTACCACAGCTTAGAATGGACATCAGGGATCATACATTAACTCAGCAGCTCAGAGTGAAGTGCATTGGCTTGAAAATCCCCTCCTTTCAACGCTCTCCAAGGCTTGGGGAAGCCAATTATCAAGAAAATCTGTAATCTGCCTCTTTACACAAGCTCTACTGAATCCAATT